>MUZC01004769.1:144690-180466 GCA_002072015.1 Radix auricularia
CCCCCCCCCTCAATAGTAATAGTATTAGTAATAGAGTGAAAATGATGTAGAAGGATGAATGGAATGGTATCCTGTGAAATGTCTGCACACGGCACATTTTATTATTCCACACGAAACGAATTATTTTAGGCCTACATTCTTGCGATTATGCGCGAATCAGTTGCTTGCGGATTTTCATTTACGGCTTTAGGCTTTACGGTATACTCTAAATTTTAATTTATCGGCATCACTTACACAAGTATACTATAGTATAGCAAAATCGGCTGATATTCTTATAATCGGTAGACCAATACTTAAATTAAATCAAAATCTATTTTAAAAATTTATTTCAATAAATTTAGATTTTAGAATTAATACACACACAAATAATGTCGTATTTTAATATATTTATGCGTTTACAATTTACAGAAGAGTTTCTTAAGATTTAATTCTTTCCAGTTCCAGGTTTTTACTGCAAAGAGTGACTAAAACTAGTCGTAGCAGAAGTTGCGTATGTCGTAGCACTAGTTTCCTGACTAGCGCTACGACATGTCGTAACGCTAGCAACATCCGACCGGTTCGTCTGCTGCTACGATAATCTTGTCGTAACGCTAGCAACATCCGACCGGATCGTCTGCTGTTACGACATGTCGTAGCACTAGTTTCCTGACTAGCGCTACGACATGTCGTAACGCTAGCAACATCCGACCGGGTCGTCTGCCGCTACGACAAAATTGTCGTAGCGCTAGCCACATCCATTATTATTATGTTCACATCAGAAGCGTAGTTGGAAAGGGAAGGGTGGGGTCCAGTGGGGTGGGATAGGAGTTTTTATAATTGATAATAAATAAATATAATTAATAGTTCCGGCCGTTAAACTACAAGTACAAGATTATCAAGATTATCGTGACTGGCTGATTGCCCAGCCAAATAAAAATTAACAAAATAAAACATTCTTTACTTTAACTTTTTTAAAAACACACTTGACACACACACACACAAGTGATGACAAGTAATTCAAGTAACAGTAAGTGAGTAAGAGTAAGTAAGTAAGTGACAAGTGACAAAATCAAAAGTCAAAAGGCAAAGCAGATGAGTCTTACCTAATCCTTTCAAAAAATTAATTTTTTTTTTTACATTAAATTCGTCTGAAGTATAATTCCATCTGGTAAAACACATTTATTTTAACAGTAATAAGGTATAATTGGTATTTAAACTAAATAATTGCAATAAATAAATACAAACCTCCAAGAATCAAGACTCGGTTTTCCTCCATGCTAGCCGCCATTTTGGTGTGTTATTATCACGTGACCTAACGGAATACAGAGCATTAAATATTCGTAAATTAAACTACATTAATATTCAACCTTAATATAATATTTTACGAAGTTTTTAAAAAATATATTTTTGCTAATTTATATATTTTTTAGATGTAATTTGTAAGGGTAAAGATGTTTAAGACAATTTAATTTAACTAATTGGATGTATTATTATTTTGTTCACATCAGAAGTAGAAGCCAGAAGCGTAGTTGAAGTTGGAAGATCATTGAATTTAAATCATTGATCATAATTTGAATTTCAAGAAATCAAACACCTTAAATTTGACGCAATAAATTCTGTATAAAGTATAAAGGGAGCGTCTGTAACAGTTTCTATGAGTTACTTGAATCCAGTGGCGTAGATAGGGTCATCTACATCCGTGGACATGACACAAAGTCTGTGCCCCTTCTCGGATTGACAGATTCAGATTCTAGGGGCTCACTGAGAAAATTTTGAAATTGTACAGTTAATGTGGTTCATTTTCGAAGCATCTGTTTTTGTAATGAAATAGATTACACGCTAATAATTCTCTATGCGATATTTAAAATTTTATTTGAAAAGCAAGTTAGTAAAAACTTGAATGAGTATTTAAACGCAATTTCCAAAAAAAGATTTGTCTCGGCGGGCCGTTTTGGCCGGGGCCGTTTCGAGTGGGACCGTTTTGTCCGGGCCGATTTGACCGGGGCAGTTGTGAACGGGACTGTTTTAATAGTGTTTTTGACAGGGGCTGTTTTGACCGGGGCCGTTAAGTTGGGGCCATTTTGTCTGGGGCCGTGTTGACGGGTCACCCTTGAAATTCATAGAAGGATCATGCAACCCTTTCTGGACACTCACTTTTCCCAAATATGATGTTCCAGTAATGTAAAAAAACAAAACAACAGAAAGTTAAATTTTAGTATACTTGGCAGCAACGTTTCTGCATCACTTCTGGTCTCAGGCGTCATAGTTGCATCTTCTGATAATTTGTCCAGCAGTCCTAATAGTTCATGTAGTCTTTCATATATTGCTTTACTGGGTTCTGAGCGGCACTCCTGCGTGTTTCAGACTCCCTCTTCACTGTGATTTTGGCACATTCTTTAAATTCACCTTAACTAGTTGTTGAACGAGAGAAAAAAAAATATACTTAAAACATTAATCATCATCAACAACAAAACATGATAAAAATTGAATCCTGTTTAGCTGAGTGAATTCCTGCTGTCTAAGTTCTGGTTGTCATTGTCACAGTTGATGAAAAATGCTTTGTGGTTTCTGGCACATATTCGCTGTTAAAGGCCGGATATATGCCCAGTCACTACAGCAACATCGTCATAACATTGCGACAATCGGTTAAAGGTTTGCTATGTTATCAGATTCCAGTTTTACTACGATATCTATTTTAAGGATTGCAGCGTATTTGGAATGTATCTGAATAAAACCTAAAAAGGATTCAATTTTTAGTTTGAAAACCAACATCCATAAATCTGATGACTAAAGATAGCTGTTTTAGGTCTCCTAAATCGAGTGTTGAATCGAGTATAAAGATACCATAGTGTTTTTTTTTCTGTTTTTTTTTCTGATTTCACTAACAGCTGATTGTTTACAGTTGATGTAAGGATAAGTGGCCAAATTTATTTTGATTTACGGTGATAAATAAGAATAAAGATACTGAACCTAGATTTTCTCGGTCTTCTTTTAGTTGTTTTTCTAACAGTAGATCATACCGAGCAACGAGTTTGATCATAGAGAGAAAGATTCTAACAATGTTATCCTTGTCCTCATACAGATATTCCTCATGGCCACGCAGTGCCAAATTTTGTGAAACAAGATACTAAATGCATGTTTAACCTCCATCTTCGTTCAACAACCACGTATCCGGTGTTTTCCCCAGCATAAACAGTAGCATTTGTCTGAATCAAATGTTCTTGAATGTTGTAATCTCGACGGTATGGTTCAACTTTCTCGCTTTCGTGTTCTATGAATGGCGTTGCAGTCGATTGATAACTGCCAATATTAGATTCTGAAGATACAAAGTTTGCTGCTTTTTCTGTCGTCTGGACTCTTTTTAAAAACCTTGCCAGTAATTTAATAAACTTTTTCTCTTACTTATTACCGAGCCTCACACCCAACGACTCCGTTTTTATTTCTTTAAAACTCCATAAGCAATCCTACATTGTGGATGTGACAATTATTTTTGAGTAGAATTGCGCCCCTGAATGTTCAAAGGGGGCGTTAAAATCATGCTTAACAACTTGTTTGAAATTAATATATTTGTGGAGCTCCAAAATTCAGTTCTCTTCAAAATAAAGTTAAACAATTAGTTTTAATACTCATTTTGGCGCCCTCTAACGTGGCGCCCGGATATATAGGCTATGCCCCCCTGCCCCTTCGCTACGCCACTGATTGAATCTATGGAGCAAGAATGTGATAAGCATCTTACTATTTTTAGTCGAGTTGCTGTAGAAAACGTCAAAATAAAAAGCGCATGCTCACGAATTGAGATAGAGATTAATTGGGCTACATCGAACAATGCTTGTTGATTCGTCAATACAGTCCCTGACAAAATAGCTCCCGACAAAACGGCCCCGAAAATAACAGCCCTGTTAAAACGGCCCGTTCAAATCGGCCCCGTCTAATTCTCGGCCAAAACGGCCCCAGACAAAGCGGCCCTGGTCAAAGGAGCTTAAATCAAATTATTTCCATTTTTTAAATAAAAAAATAATTTATTTTGCATTTTAACAAGGGCTACGGAAATTAACGATTAATTTCTCCATTAGTGGTTAAAAACTATAACGATGAAAAGATTTTTAAAACAATTAACGACCCGTCACTACAATATTGGAAGTCAAGAAGTAAATAAAATGTAAAAAAAAAAAAAAAAAGGATTTTTAAAAGCGGCCGATAAATAATAAATTTCCTAACGATTACACGAAAATTTGGTTTTGGTTTTAAACTATTGACTGACGAGTATCTTCAAAATGTTGATAGAGTTTGTCTACCATGGTCCCAACACTTACTTATCAAACCAAAAAAAGGCGTAATAAGCTAATGCAGGACTAAACACAAACCACAGATAAACGTAGGATGCAATAATCTTCTGTATAGAAGGAGCGTCTGTAACAGATAAGGAAGTAATGGAGTAATGACTCAGAGAAAGAAAATTACGACATTTCTTATGGGGAATTACTGCGTTACAAAAAGGAGATGAAAGTCCCTGAATCCTTTAACCCTCTACAATGGTGGAAACTTAATGAACGCCAAATCAGATAATGTCCTTCATCGGCAAGACTGCTTTGTGGATACCAGTTACCACGTTCCACG
Source organism: Radix auricularia (assembly GCA_002072015.1). Classification (NCBI taxonomy): domain Eukaryota; kingdom Metazoa; phylum Mollusca; class Gastropoda; family Lymnaeidae; genus Radix; species Radix auricularia. The sequence goes on from MUZC01004769.1 coordinate 149,287, forward strand.
TGAATGATTGTTCAGCTCGGCTGGTTATATTGTAAATTAGAATTGAACATGGGACGTGGTGGTCGATAGGTAGCGCGCTCGACTGTCATACCGATGGTCACGAGTTCGAATCCACGCGATTTGTTCCCGGGGCCTGAGTACCCAACTAGATAATAGTTAGGCGGCCAGGGTAATGCGTGGAACCCCCATAGCCGTGGTCCCTGACCGCTGCATCACTTGCCAACAGATCATCTCTCACGGTCTGTGGACGCAATTATCCTCTGCACGGATGGAGCGTCTGTATATCTAAGATAAGATAAGATAAACATTGTCAACACTGAACACACTTTTATTTTTGCGTAGTTGGTTGAAAGATGACATAGAAAGGAGACATTCCAGTGTTATTAAGTTTTTCAATAAGAACGTTTAATAAGTATTACTTTTGACATTACAAATTTTAATTTTTGGCTTCAATCGAAATTAAATATTAATTTATTTTTTTATAAAAGTTGAATTGAATTGAAATTAATCGTTAGCAGTACTAATTTCAACCCTTTGTCAACTTTTTCACAATTACAGAAATTATTTCTTGTGATTTTGTTATATTAGTTCACCTCAACAATTAAATGTGAATTTTTGCCATTATAATATAGAGTAAATTTTATAAAAGTGTTTCTTGTGATATCATTATTATTGTTTCTTGTGAACAAACCTGACACGGATCGGTGAGTAAAAATACAAATAAAATATTTTATTGCATTATTTCCTTTAAGTCCATCTTTTAGACAAGGGCAGTTTTTTCGGGGGGGGGGGGCAATTTGACAAAGGCCTTTTTTCTGGCCCTATTATTGTCGTGATCATTTTGTCGGTTAACCAAATGCCTTAAAATTTGAAATTATAGAGAATAGTATAGAAGCACAAAGAGTTCTTTGTCCTTTGTTGATTTGTGCCTTTGGTGGAGTGTTACTAGGGTAGATGAGTTGGTGACAGCCAGGGCGGTAGCTCATAGTGTCACCCCTTCACAATTTACCCCATAGATCTCCTTCAATTCTGCCAGTGCCAAATAATGGGAACATTAAGAATTTACATTTTTGTGTTACCATTTAAATTTGTCTTTGTAATCAACCGATGCGGTGTGCACCCTCCACACCAACCTTGTGACGCACCTGGCAATTTCTAACTTGGAAATACAACATAAACATAATGTAATACAGCCCTCAAACAGAGGCATAAAAACGCTTACTTATTCCGTATAATCTATAGAACAATCAAGTCAGAACAAGATAGCAAAATTTTACAAAAAGACTTAGATGAATTAATAAAATGGGAAACTAACTGGAGTATGTCCTTTCACCCAGAAAAATGTCAACTGCTAAGAGTAACAAAGAAAAAGAAACAAATAAATTCAAAATATTTCATTCATGAAAAAGAACTAACCCAAACTAAAGATGCGAAATACTTAGGAGTCATAATAAATGAGAAACTATCTTGGAATCCTCATGTCAATGAAGTTATTAAAAAATCAAACAAAACCTTAGGCTTTATAAAAAGAAACTTTTACAAATGTAACAAAGATATAAAACTAAAATGCTATCTCACCCTGGTGAGACCTATACTAGAATATGCATCTTCAGTATGGGACCCATCCACCAAAGAAAATATTGATAAGTTAGAACAAATCCAAAAAAGAGCTGCAAGATTCATTACTGGAGAGTACTCAAAACTGACAAGAGTAACACCATTAGTTAAATCATTAAACCTTGAAACACTAGAGGATAGAAGAACCAAGAGTAAATTAGTAATTATACATAAGGCAATTAATTCTAATTTAGAAATACAACACAAAGATAACCTAATACAACCCTCAAATAGACATAAAGACAAAAACACCTTTCTTATTCCATATGCAAGAACAAACACATACAAGTTTTCTTTCTTTCCGTACGGTATTCGGGCGTGGAATGGGTTGCCTGAAGAAACCAGGAAAGCCACCACTTTATCATCTTTTAAAACTCTAGTAAGAATACAGGACTAAACACAAACCATAGAAATACGTAGGACGCAATAATCTTCTGTACAGAAGGAGCGTCTGTAACATATAAGATATTGTATACGTAGGAATGATTATAAAAAATAATTTTATTTTAAAAAGGCGAAAATGAAAATTTAGACTGCTGATGATGTCACTGATACTTGTGCACACGTTCTGTTTCATTGCTAATATTAATACTAATACGTTTATAGAAAAAAATATAGTTTATATTATTGCTGACATTGGAAATATATTTTAAACTTGTTTATTTTCTCGACAAATTTTAGCAGGTAAATTTAATCTTACGTGAATATTTGGCTAACATTTTTTTTATTTATTATCAAAGTCTAAAGACAAGAACAATATCCACAATCACATTTCACTTAATAAAAATTTAAGTATTAAAGTGACCCTTTTTCGATAACACAGTAGTTAACTTAGTGGACAGTAGACATTTCTACACAGCTTTTTGCCCTTACTTTGCATACTTTGCTATTGTGTACTGTCGTACTTATAATGTACTGCATACTTGTACATTATATCAAATAGTTACTTAAAACAAAGTGCCTGCTGCTATGATAAAGTAAGCGGCTAGGACTAGGACATTGAGTGACATAATTGATAATTGACTTTGACTTTGACATGATTGACATGTCATAAGTCACAATCATAACACTAGCAATGAGTATGAGTATGAGCAAGTGAATCCAGTGAATGTGAGTTGTCTGCTGTTACTGTTATGAAGTTGTGACTGGTTATAAATATTAATATATGCTGTATTTTAAATATGATAACACTATTAATAATTAAATATTAATAATAATTTAATAATACTTTAAATTTGGTTTAATAATTTAATACTAAACAATAATCCTACATGTGGAAGAATGTCAGCAGTCCCGAGTTTGCACTCTTTATACTGATTCATAATGTTTCCTGGAAAACCCCCTCAGCCTTCTGGCTCCCTTAGGGATGTAAAATCTCAGAAGCCCTTCCCCCCAAGTGGTCGCTTCTAGAAGCGGCCACCTGGGCGTCCAGGACACTAGGACTAGGTCAAAAACGCCTCCCACTAAGTTGACCTTCCGAAGGAGGGGTGGAATTTTCCCTACTTCTACTCGCTATCACTTCAGCGCCACCCCAGCAAGGGTCTCCATGGTTAGGTCCGCCGCAGTGCGGGGGATCATCACTGACCTACCTAAATCGATTTTATGATTACTATGTAACTATGTAAGCTCATTAATGAATTTTAAAGGTAAAAGAAAACTTTATTGGTGTAAACTTAATGACAAACATTTCTAATTTAAAAAATCAATATTTGACATGAGCTTTGCCAAACAAAGTGATAATTTCATGCGCCTGATAGTAAATCCGGTAGTGGGATCGAGTCCCGCTCCCGTCTAGTTTTAATAAGTTTTTTGTGTGTGTTTGTTTGTTAAACCAATCACAATGAATGTGCTGTTGACTGTAATTTTTGTTCTTTTTATTCTGAAAAGTAGATTCAGATACGTTATAAAATCTTAGAGGTCTACCGATATGCATTTTTGATGGTATTACCAATATTTTTTTGCCTCAATGAAGTTTCTGATACTGATAATACTAATACTGATATATTTACAAGTTCCAGATCATGATCTACATAGACATTAAGTTAAGACATATGAATATGACTCACGACAAAATGAACTGCACTTTTTTAAAAACATACAACCNNNNCCCCCCCCCCCCCCCCCCCCCCCCAAAAAAAAACCTTTTCAACCTTTGGCTTTGAGTTAAAATTGTAATTTTAACCAATAGTTAAATAAATTTTGCACATGGCCAACTTTTATGAATGATTCAATGAAACAATGAGAACAAATAATAGTTAGAGTAATAGAGTGAAAATGAAGTTGAAGGATGAAAACGAATGGAATGATTTATAATGACAGGTCTGTACAAGGTACATTTTATTATTCCACACCAACCGAATTGTTTTAGACTCCTGCAATTGTGCACGAATCTTTGCTGTCAAGAGCATTTTCACTTATGGTATACTAAATTTTAATACTTGGCATCTGCATCACATACACAAGTGTAGCAAAATCCGCTGAAAAAAATTGGAAGACCAATATTAAGTCTATTTAAATAAATTTACATTTCAGAATTAATACACACATAAATAAGCTCAGATCTATTAATAATTTATGTCATATTATATGCTTATAAAATATAAAGAAGAGTTTGTTAAGATATTATAGTTATAGCGTCAAAGACTAATCATAGCAAAAGTTGCGTATGTTGTAATGCTAGCAAAATCCCATAGAAAATAACATAAAAATACACGTTATCCCTGTTAGGGGACTTTGGCTAGTAAACGATTTTTTTGTTGAAATTCGCTTAATTAACGAAGCATAGTACGAGCACTAACATTAACACACAGCGAGGCTGTGATGTCAAAAAAGGGAACAAAGGTCAAAACAACAGTCTATTACCTGGCATGTAGACACTTCATATTATTTAATCCTTCCAACATCTGTCATATTTATTTCCAAATCCCAAAGTTCCAATAAATATCAACATCTACTACAGGGGTGGCGAACACGCGGCTCTCAAGCCGGATGCGGCTACGGGCCAAAATGAAGGCAGCTCTTTGCCTCTTATCATTATTTTGTACACTGTGGCTCTTTGCCAAGTTTGGATTTTGTTTTAGATACATCGTCTTTTGATACTCATTCCTATGTCACAAGTTAGTGGAAAGGGAAACCCCTCTCAAGGTGTAAGTTCTGAGTACTTTCTAGATTTTTAGTTCACTCCAACAAGGTAACAAAAAACACCTGACTGAGCAGGTTATATTATATGCTTAATATACTATTGTTAACATTATATGCTTTTGTGTGGTGTGGCTCTCTGACTCTCACAGTTTAAAATTGTGGCTCTTTTTGTCAAACTTGTTCGCCACCCCTGATCTACTGTTTATTTTTTCTAGCTGAAAGCATGAAATGAATTTAATTTTAATTACACTACTGACAACTAAAAGTTTATGATTATGACTCCAGTAGTTGAAACTGTTTTTAATACTTTATATATTCCTTCCTCAGATTTACTGCCATGACCACAGTTCCAACTAAAATTGTGCTGAAAAGCACAACACGCATGTCATTAAATGATAGGTGAGAATCCAAACTGTCGGATATCTTGAAAATATGATAGCCTATTGGAAGTGCTTGACAGAAAGTGCAAGCCTGTGTTGAATTGTTTTATCAAATTTAGTCAGGGATTGAAATTAAAAGGGCTTTAATGAGCATGGCGTTTGAAATTCCAGATCTTTGAAATTAATATAAGTTGTATTAAGCATTTGTAATGATATTAACAGTTAAAATATATAAGTTCACTTTGATATTTTAAAAGATCAATAATTTTGTTTCAACTACTTTAATGTTAAGCTGTTATGGCATTAATTACAAATAAGCCTACGTAGAAAATAATCTTAAAAATCATAAATATTTGAAATTATCAATCAAAGCTCATAAATAAGTAAATCAAATTAGATCACAAAATTTAAAACCGTCAGCAAAGTGATATCTAGTACTGGTGTAGGAAATTGTATTAAGCCGAATACATTTCTAGGCCATTAGATTCTAAAATCTAATTATTTCAGAAAAGTATATCAGTTATTTCAAAATCTCAAAAGATATTCACCTATTGGCATTGTCACTTGAGTGTGAACAGCTATAATAAATTCAAATTCTTCTAGTAGTTGAATTTAATTACTAAATTCAATATTCGCTAAATACAATGATGAATGTATATAATGCTTTGATAAGGCATTTAACAAAATAAAGCCAGAGAGGTTCCATAACTGTGTGATCTCCTTGCATTTTTAAATCAATCTTTAATGAAGTCCTATGCTTAAAATAGGTTGTTTTTTTTCTGCTGTATTGTGAGATCAAGTATTTAACTTTCAAAGTTTTTCTGTGTCTTTAAGCTAAATCTCTCTATTTTTAATGACAACTTTAAACTTGTATGATGTTTATTAGGAATTATTTCGCACAAGACAATCATTATCTTTATGGCAGAAGTTTATCATTAAAAAAAACGCTTATGAAAAAGACAAATCTTCTGTATAGAAGGAGCGCCTGTAACAGATAAGATAAGATATATAAGAAAAATAGTTTAAAAAACATCACCGCTTTTTCTAAAATATTTTAAAGACAAACATTTTATGTGTAAGTATATTTTCCAAATAAATGCCTACCTAAGAAAGTAATGCACTGCCCCCCACCCCGCCCCGAAAAAAGAGTTGGCAAAATAAATGGACACAAAAAAAGTGGAAATTAAAAATTTATCCCTGATTACTTTCTTTTAAATGTACAGAAACTTTTCATTCTGGATACTGTAATAATTTAAAAACCCAAATAGGTGTCATTTTGCTGTGCTCCTAATAAAACTGAAATTAAGTTATCAAGGAAGATCCACATTACAGGGCTTAGAAAATAAGGATTTAGGATAGGGTTTTACAGTTATAATTTTGCTTTATTGCATTGAAATTTCAGTCATGTAACTTGTATTTAAAATTTGAGTTTATGTCATGATTCTGAAGCATACTGTTTTTTAAAAAAATAATTAAAAACAAACTGATTGGTATGATCCAAGGCATTAGTTGATAATCATCCATCTATAATGTCTCTTGATGAATGTGAAATACTAATTCATAATTAGATTCACTTATAAGTTTAAATTTTAAGTATAGTTAAATTGCTAATATATACAGTTGTGTACCTATGTTCGCCCTAAAATAAAATATGTCCTACTTAATTAAGTAATAAAAAAAATAGTACTCCTTTTGTTTTTAAACAGTTTTGACTATAAGCTTGTTATATTGTCAGGACACAAAAAGATTTGTTTTTATGTTGCCTCTCAAATTAGGCTCTATTATTAGGATTCAATTAATAAACCTACTTGTAAAAACATATTTACTGGCCCAATCTTTCTCAGTTTCCATGCTTTGATCAGATGGCATCAAAGCTTTTATCAAAGGTCATTTTGAACTTACACCTAAGTATTGAGGTTCATTTCTATTTTGATCTTTGATGAATTCATTGCATAGCATGGTGTGGAAATTTTGTTTTTAAGAAAAGGTTCAAAAATTATTTTTTCCGCACCCTCTCCTCTCTTTAAAGACCTTTAAATCCTATTTGCTATCCCATTCTTGGAAAATCTAAATCAGTTCAAATTAAGGGTAAATCCTACAGGTTAGCATATATGTCTAAAATACTTAAAATATTTTTTGAAAGGTTAACAGTTTTTCAGTATTTAGAAATCTGTATGAAACTGAATGGGGTACTAATAAAATAATAAAAATATGCTGATTATTTTTAAAAGATAAATAAATTACTGGCAATTTTATTTTAATTAGGATAAAATTAAGCTAAACATGTATATGTCTAAATAATATTAATAATACACCGAGACATAGAGAGGAAATAATAGTAAACTGCAGGTGTAAGTAAAATATAACTAGGTTCATTGCTAGCACACAAGTACACTACTGAAATTAAATTGTATAACAAACTGTCGATGACACTTGGAGCCTACAACTTCCAAAAAAACATTAGACTTTATATCAAAAGATAATTGAAAGGATAGTTGAAAACAGCACAAATGTTAGTGATGAGATGAAATAAATGAAAGAAATATTTTGGACATTGTAAATGGTGTTTGACAGAGGAATACTATCATTATAATTCACTACTGGAAGTGAAAGGACTTTGGTATTATAGCAGCCTTTAATGTCAAGTTAAATTCATGTGGGCTTATCTCAACAAGTGACACTCAAATCAAGATGTGGTTATTCCTTGTGGACTTATCTTCAGTAGACTGTTGCAATAACAATTATATTTCTTTATTTGGATTAAAAAGTGGTTAAATCTTCAGCAGAAGAATTTTGTGTCTCTGTTGTGGGTATTTACTGGCGAAATTTTGCAGTGAATCTTGGAAAGACTAAAGATAATTATACAAAATTTCATGGAGGAAGGAAACCCCATTGAAAATGGACAAACACCTACATAACAAATTTTGGATTTAACCTGAAACTTTCAGTGAAAGGATAAATGCAGCTTGATGTAGTAGGGCTTGTGTGTCTAGCACCGAGGAATTAATTAATTCAAAGTCAATTCTCCGTTATGCGTCATTCAAAGAAAAAGAAGTTAATTTCTTAAAAATACAGTGATTTCTTTAGAATAAAAAAAAAATCAGTTAATTATTTAAATTGACACCTAAACTGTAACCAATAAAATAATTGAATTATTATTTTAAAAGTATAAAATATAAATAAAATCTAAAACTTTATAATTTTAAAAATATTTTCAAAACCACCAAAGTAAACTGGTAACAATGCTCAATGGGCTCTCAAAATGCAAATATCAAGGTATTAGTGGCAAAATACAAAATTATTTGCATTTGTCACAAAAATTGAGGCTGATTTATTTATGGAATTTCAAATTCATCAAAGAGGAAATATTCTAATGGTCATTTTGATAATGGTAAGAAAGTGGAAGGAAAGAGCCCACACAAAAATGAAAGATGGGTCATAAAAAAAAAGTAAATGAAAAGTAAGATGAGTTGTTCAAATAATGAAGGGAGATTGAAAATCAATGTTAAAAAAAAAAAGAAAGCAATGCTTTTAATTCACTTGGAATCTGAGGCTTGAGTATTCACTCAAAGTAGTACGCAACCCACCAGAATGGGAACCCACAGATCTCTTGACCACAGAGTTGTCGAGGTCTTGTGGTGCATAGCCTCACACAAGCTGTCTCCCTTACTAAAGGTTCTCCAGCATTGCACCAAGCATACAGAACATTCGAGCCAATATTGCTGTGGAGCAACAAGTTTCAGCTGCTAACCGTAGACTTGCCCAGCAGTTGGCTAATCGACCAGGGATACAGGCCAGCCCAGATCTGTATTTCCAGCAACAAAGAGGAGGTCGCCAAGGCAATATCAATGCTGCTATGAAGAAGGTAAGATATGATTGTCAATAAAGTTCACATACATGGGTCATTTGTTTATAATGCTTAATTTTTCTCCCTCTACACTCTACAGAAATAAGTATCAAACAATTTCTGCAAAATGAAATTGTTTTATGAATCAAATAAACAAGTATACTAAACAAATTTAAGACACCTTTGAAATCTTTTTATATTGTTAAGAGCTCTTTGGACAAGACATTTCACTACTTTGCAGACCATAGCACTCCTATAAACAAATGCCAATAAAGGAAGAGATAAATTACAGTCAAACCTCTAATAATGAGTTTAATTCACTCTAGAGTCTTATTTGTTCAGCAAAACACTCGTTATACAAAAATGATTTTTCACATAGAAATCAATGTAAAATATAATAATCCATATCATGCTGAAAACATTTATTTTTTAAAAAATTACTTATGAATTGCTATAAAAGTGAAACAACTAGAATACAATTTAGATTTGAAGAAAAAAATGGATTTATCACTAATTATTATTCCTTTTTGACTAGAAAACTGTCCAAAGACATGTGTTTTTGCAGAAGCATTAAAATTTGACAGAATTGTGTCGTAACAGTTTCATAGACATTCTTGACACTCCCTTTGAGATAAGTGCAGATTGTTGATGTTGGCACATTGTAGTTGTGCACTAGATTATCTTATCTGTTACAGACACTCCTATCTAGATGATTATTGCCACCTTGTTCTCGCTTTTCAGTAATTTTACTTTTCATTTCAAAAGTTTTTTTTCTCTCTCTTATGTCCTCTTGTGTTTTTTTCTAAGACATTTTAGCACAGGGTATTATTCTTTGCACATACAAAATTTATAAATACTGTCTGTATAAAAAATTATTTAAAATGGTTGATCACACTCCGAAACAGAGTCAGAGTGCTTAACACTAACACAGAATAATAAATTGGGTCGGAAGTGCCGACTCAAAAATGAATTTCCAGGAAAAAGGGACTTACCCTTTCTGTGTCACTCCTATGCCAATCTTTGCTTGTTAAAGGAGCAACTTTTTGATAAAATAAATCGTTGCTGGTTATGCGAATTTCTCGTTATGAGAGGTGCTCATTATGAGAGGTTTGACTATATATGTTAAAAATAGATAATTACTTAATGTTCTTACGCACAATAACCAATATATGACAATAGTGCAATGCATGTACAGTAATTTAAGTTGTAATCCAGGGTGTGTATGTTAGACTTAGATACTTTGAAGTTTGATAGCTCTGCTGTATTATTTTCTATCCATCAACTCATTAATGAATACTGTATATTTTAAACTCATATTGAAAGTTTATGTTTTTTTTTTAAAGTAAATGAATTTTTTGCTGTTGCAAACTTTAAATTCATTTTCATTATGTCAAGAAACTTGATTGTATTCCTTTTTAATTACATATTAAATCATTCATGTATTATCTGTTTGCTTAGTCAACTTATGGAGTTATTACTTATATATAATGATATGTATGAAATGCTATATTGCATAAAATGAAAGTTTTTACTAAATCATTTACTTTCCTCTGCATAATAAGTCAAGGTTTGTTTGATTTTGCAAAACTGACTCATATTATCTGTTGCCTCTAGAAGAGTTTACAACAGAGACTGGGAAAGTCGAATGTCAAGAACAGACTTTCTCTCCCTGGTGGGCAACAAATAAGAGGCAGAGGTCGGGGTAGAGGGAGAGGCGCAGCTGTTGCAACCCCCAATCAAGGAACAGGGGAAAACCTGTTTTTTACAAACAAAACCAGGGGACGAGGAACTTTTTCACCTAGTAAGTTATCCCTCCAAACACATACTGGTACCTCGTTAAAGAGATATATATTTCTTTAGCTTATTAACAAGAAGGAGAACTTTCTCTTGTTAGGCTAAAAGAACTTTATTGAAAAACATTTTTCACTGATTTATTTTATTTCTTTTTTAAAGGAGGCACAAGAGGCAACAGGGGCACATTTAGAGGACGAGGGGGCAGAGGTGGATACAACAGGTGAATATAACTTATTAATACATGGAAGCTAATCTTGTCAAATACAGAATGTAAATTAACATTACCATGGTGCAATTGTATAGATTTGTCATCGTTTGTTTCTCCCATACCTTGGGATGTGGTTTATCTCTTATCAAAGTGGGATTAACTTAACTCATTCCGCCAGAATAATCTTGTTATAGTTATCTAATTTTTCCAACCTAATCTTATTAAATGATAATCATTTATTATTGTAGTTGATCAATAAAGGTTCAATTTTTTATGAAGATAATTTTCTAAATATTTCGGTACATTTCTAAATATTTATTATTACTAAAAACACATGATTTTATTAAAATTAACGAAAAAATTAAATAAAAAGAAATTAAGGCTTAGTTGTCTTTTTTAAAACATAATTTACAAATCCTAAAAAGACATAAAATTAATTATACTAACAGTCTTATAATAATTAGAAAAATAGCTAAACTGGGTGATATATAATTGTATTGTTATAATTATTCTCTATTATGAAAACAAGCATAGATGGTTATAATTTCTATTTTAAAGTAAAAATGAGTGAGGTGTGTTATGATAGGTAAGAGTTGCTTGCTTCTATGTCCCATTTGTTAGAAAGGACTGTTGTATAAGTTGTATGGATGTCTGTTTGTGTTAATTGAATTTGAGCTTATATAATTATAAAAATATTGCACATATTTGATGGAAAAAGTTATAGTTATATTTACAATTGATGGGCTAATTTTTTAATTATAATAATAATTGGTGTGAAAAATTTCAGTGATGTCTTAATGCAGTAGTTTTTTCCTCAGACTTGTTAGGGGTGAATATTTTAAGCTTAGTTTCAGCAATTTGAAATTAACAGAAAAAATTGCTTAATCTTAAAGTCACAGGCTTGTGAAAAGAAACAACAGTACTGGGGCTTTATTTAACACATAAGATTTATTGTGCAGTATAATGGTGGCTCTTGTGTGTTCATTGTTGCCAGATTTGATGAAAATGTTCGCGGTGGAGATAATCGTCGTCGTGGTCGAGGTCGTGGTGGGCCAGACAGGTCAGCAAGCATGTAGAATTGGGCTTGCTGTTATCACGCATGTTATTCTTGTCATGGTTGATTGAGAGTTCTGCTTTGGGAACAGGATTGTTTTTCTAATGTTGTTGGATCTGTTTGGTTTTTTAAAAAATTCCAATTATAATTTTGTGAAGTTTTTTGGAGGAATTATGGCTCAGTTAAAAAACAAAGGCATTTTGTAACAATTTTTATTTTATTTATAAACTCCTTTCAGTTTGCTGAGCGTATTAGATTTTTTAAAAATTTAGAGTTATGAATTTATGAGGACACTAAAGTTCCAATAAGTACAGGTAGTTATTAATAATAATTGCTTGGATGCCCCTTGCATGTTTCATAGGTTGCTAGTTTTTTGATGACATAAGTTCTGTGTAAGTCTTCCATTTTGGCTTGTGCTTATGTTGCCTATTTATTATTTTTTTTTAAATTGTAAAAAGTGGCCTGTAACTAAGTTTCAAAAGTTTTTTTTGGAATGATTTATGTTCACAATTATCTGTCTCATTATGGAGAGATTTTAAAACAATAAGAAATGTCTACATCCTCCTTTGTTTAATTTTTAGTTATTCATTTGTATGCTTTAGTACACTGTTAGGGAAACAGAATACATTTTTAACTACACTAACTCCTTTACCTTATAAATTCTGCTGGCTTACATGTTATCATGTAACTAAATATGTTAACACCTCTGGAGCATTTTAGATAAAGTTTAGATGTCATTTGTCTGAATGAGATTATTAGATTCCCCTTATAACTGTAAATAACAAATTGGTCTTGAGATTTCTTCTTAATTAAATTTGTGATGCAATAGGTTGATTTGCCTGGCTTGATATTTCTTAATTCATTCCTAAAACTAATTGTGTTTAATTTTCACTTGCTAACCTAATAAACAAGTGTGAGGTTTGTTCTGAAACCATTGATCAAAGACCTGTGGGCCACATTTTCTTGCCATACAATAATTAATATATTGCCTAACATGTCTAGTCTGGTTCACAATTATATCTGTGCCATGAGAGAATTTAGGGTAAAACAATTTTAATGGACCTGCAATTTTAATTGTTAATCAAATTCCTTATTGAGTAATTATGTCAAATGAGAGGCTTTGGGAAAATTGTGTGCTTCAGTCATCGTGAGGGAAAATAAAAGTGGATGCACATTTTCCTTCAAAAGCTAGACTTTAAAATGTTGAAGAGCAAATTTGATTTGAAAGCAGCTGGGAGACTGAATATTTTCACTGGTATTGTAGGTAAATCTGTTTATCTTAGTAGAGATAATGTGGCTGTGATCAAGAATAAAATATGAGAAGGCTCTATGTGACAAGATAAAAAAGAACTGGAAGAGTTAAGAAGGTCAGAGAATGAAAGAGGCAAATGTTTTTCAATAGTTTAAATTACATATTGAAGCTGCTGTGAAAGAAATTCTCCTGGGGGGGGGGGATATTGCAAGGCCGACCAATTTCAGAAGGAGGGTTTCCTCAAGTGTTGCACAATGAAAGTATTTGATGTATTGTACTCAGGCTAAAAGCAGATGTTTCCAAATATAAGCAATAGCAGAAATATGGTTGCTGCACAGGTTTGTGAGCTTGTCAATGATGTGAAAATAGAAAAAATGGCAAAGACTTTTGTTGCATTTTTTCCTGCTATTAATGAAAGTAATGACATGGCTGAATCTGCACAGCTCAAATTTTTATCAGTAAAGAAAAAGAAATATGGGGAATGAAATCCAGGCATGGAACATAAGGAAAATACATTTTTACAAGGTATTTCAAAGTTGAACCAATGTGAACCTACATTGGCACAAACTTAATGGACCATCAGCAATGTAGGATCACAACAGTGGAACAAAATGTTAATGATGGAAGAGACCTGTAGTGGTGAATTTATAGATTATCTCTGCAACATACACCAAATATCACAGTGTGATATATTCCTCAATATGCATGTAATATACTGTTATACAAATCATCAACTGAAAAGTTTTAAATCACCTTTAATTTCAATCATTTTGTGCATGAAAGTCATCCATGGATATTTCTTGCTGATTAAAGAAATAAGTCAGTTCACTCGCTTTTTCAGGATGGAAAAATTGGAAATGTAAGTGGGTATATCTGTCTGTAAACACTCGTCTTGGTGACATGATTCACAAGCTCCAGGAATTTGGAAACTGCACTTGTAAATTTACCAGATACAGCTTCAAATGCAGCAGAGTTAATTACTGGAAAGGGGCACTAAAGATAACGTTTGGTACTGTGAGGTCTGCACTGTTCACTTATTTCATTTCTGAAGATGGCCCTAGCTTTGTCTAAATGTGGTTTTGAACCTTAGCAATTTTGATATGATAGCACATATCTGTGAGAAGCTGTGAAGAACAAAGTATCACAGATGAAAATTAATATGACAAAATATTACGTCCAGCATTAAAGAACTGGTGGACTTGAAAATATGTGATGTGATCCAGTTGTAATAATTTGATTGAAAATGATATGTCAGTGATTATGTTTTATGAAATTTGTTCCTGTTTTAGTTCGATGAGTATTTAAAAGAGATTAAATTTTACACTTGAAAGTTAACCACTTTGCCTGCTACATTAGTTTTGACTGGCTGAGGGATTGAGTTTTTAACCCCTGCATTAACGGATATTTGAAATTCTAATTTTAAAATACTTTTATTTGTTAATTCTTATTTTAAATAGGTTTCGTAATGATTAAAAAGCAAACATTTGCAAATTAGAATCCAGGACCTCTGAGCTGTTGAAGGCCACTGTTATCCCACACCAACTTACAAAATATGTTTTAGAATAGTTTTTACTACAATTTTATGAGTCTAAGTGCATTTTCAGATAATTTAAAATAGAACATTACCAGATAACCACCATATGTGATTGTGAACCTTCTTATGTAACTTCATGTGCTTTGTTTAGAGAAAAAAATAATGTTGCTAGTTTTACACTTACATTTCAACTCCTCTGGACACTTACTTTGGCTCTCATTTTTAAATGAGTGTTTTAAAAAAAATGTGTTTTCACCTTATTTCATAACTATATATATTTTTATCATTTGTAAAGGGTTTTTTAATTAATTTTTTAATTTCATTATTACTATTATTATTTTTTGCTTATAAAATTTTGCACTAAACTTTACCCACATCAGTATTTTCAACACTTGTACAAATGATGTAAGGTTCTTTTATTTAATTCTGTTTTTTTGATTCTCTCAGGTTTACTGGACAGGCATTACCAAACAGACGAGGTGCACGCGGCGGACCCAGGGGTGCAAGACGGGGTACCCGAGGTCAAGGACGTGGTGGTAGAGGCGGCCGTGGTAGGGGTGGAAACAATGTGTCGGTGCAAGATCTGGATAACCAGCTGGATGAGTACATGTCAAAGTCCAAGTCACATCTAGATACTGAGTTGGATGCTTACATGGCTGAGTCAACAAACTGATATCAACACACGATAGAGACTGTTCAGGATAGTTTCATAAGGTTATCATTTTATTGGTCTTGAGACATGTATCAGAAATGCGTTGTTCAATTCTAAACCTTGAAGCACTAGAAAATTGGATCATCCTTTTGTTATATATATTGGAGGACATTTTGGCAAGGTGATGCTACTGAGGCGTATTTTGTTAACAATTCTGTTACCATATGACCCTGTTTTTTTTTTTTCAATCTGTAATTTTTCATTTTAAAATTTGCATATTAAAAGTAGATTATTTTTGGTGACAAGATTATCTGAAGTGTTTGTAAAAAAAAAATTAGTATTGTCTCAAGTCAAACTTTTTACATGAGTTGTAGCATAACTAAGTTGACACTGCGTTTTTGTGTTTTTTAACATAAGAAAGTAGTTTGGGAATTGCAAAATTATTTTAAAATCTCAGCGCATTTATATTTAACTTTAACTTCAAGATAAAGCTATCAACAAATTCCTTGAAATAAAATTAACAATTTTTAAATTTTTTGGGGGGGCTGTGGAGGGTGGAAATTTTGACAGTACAAGAATGATGAAATGAGTGCAGTAAATTTTTTCTGAAACCTGGAAGCTTAGTATATCTATAGAAAGTCTCTCATTACATTATTGACTTTAAAAAAAAATGTTTTGAAATTTTTGTTCTGTTATGGCTGTTTTACCTTATTTAACATCTTTACTGTTTCTTGTCTCATGTTAAGCAGACTCTTAAGTAGACTGTAACGCTCACAAGTCGGTGTTGTTTTATGGACTGACAAAGATAACTGATGTTCTTGTTGAGGTTTAAACTTCAAGCCAATCCAATTGAACATGTAATGTAAATAAGTGCTCGAAAGGTCTCTTAGTATTTTGTATGTGACACATTGTGTGTGATTTTATATTGAGTGTTGATACCATGATGGTAAGAATGGAAGAGCGAAGATCTCTATTGTCTTTTTCTTATCCTGACTTTTCTGAGGATTGTGGTGCACATTGCAGGTAGATATCCAAGTACGATTTAGTTATCCATACTGGCTGTAGGTGTAGGGCCAATTTCTTTAGCTTCTGTGTTTGGCAGCCTGATTTTTAAAAAAAAAAAGTTTTCCCTATTTTTGCCACTACAGTTTGATCACAAATAAAATCCATAGATTGTAATTTTTTTATTCTTGGATGAATGTGCATGTCAGTCTTGTTAAGCATAGCTTACAGTAAGTACTTTGGTGATATCAGGGGTTTGTTCTGGTTCCCTAATGAAAATACATCTTAGATGCTGATGTTGTGACTACTGCTTCTATGTACTTCAGAATAATATCTTTACATTGTCAGATAATATTGGTATGATTGATAAAGCTTACACACATTTTGTAAAAGATTTTCTGTATGACTATTTTAATTTGGCTTTACTTAGTTTTAAGTTTAAGTTTTGTTTTACTTTAAAACTTTCAAGTCAAAAAGCTGTTGATTAAAAAAAAAAAAGACACTGAAATATATTAACCTTTATAGTGAAGTGAATACAATATTAATTTATACAGACAATAACATGGGTTTAATCCTGAAACAGAGCTCAACTAGTATTAAATGATTTTATAATACACTGGATGTTCAACTTGAGAAATCTGGAAAAATCTTGTTAAATATCCACTTCAATCACATGTATTTATATTCATTTTGATCCATCATCAAGACTGGCAATGAGTTCTTATTGCATTTTAATTTAAAGAACACAAATGTATGTATTTGATGAATGTGTGCGGTTTAATTATGAGACATTTCACATCACAAGCATCTCAGCAGGAATTGTATGAGACAAATGGATGGATTTTTAAATTTTTACTTTGATGTGCTCCTGTGACTCACAGCTAATTAAAATCTTTCTTGAAATTTGTACAGGATAAAATATTTTTACCAGAGTTAGAAGGTAATTCAGGTTCTTATATTTTTTGTAATCAGAAGAAATGATAACTTTTTTTAAACAGTTTAAAAGAAATTCACAAGTCTTTTTTTTAAAGATGGTGCAGAAGATTATTTTATTAAATTTTTAAAAAAAATTATTGGTGCAGTTAGAAAGATAAATAAGCTAAATTTAAACTGTGAGATCACATTCTTAAATTAGTTCCTGCTATTTATTCAAATCATCTCTCATCCCATTATACAAACCATTGGTCTGATCTTTTGTGACATTATTGACTGTAGTTTAGTAATCTTATTTTTAATTATTAGTAGCATTACATGAACTCTTGTATCAGTTTTGTTTGTTTGAAGCATAACCCATATCTCATCATCATTCTTCAATTTGGTCAGCTTTTCATTTCTTAATTTAGGAGTTAAGTGAACTATGTTATTTTAAATTAAATAGTTTTACATTTACATTTTTAAATTTTATTTATAGAATAAATGTCATGGGGATGAATCCTACAAAGTGTGTTGTGCATGGGGAGTAAAAATAAAAAACTTGAGTGATTTTTTTTTGTGCTGCTTATGATATAAATCTGTCATATCAACATTTACTATTTCACTTGTTTGCCACACCTAGTTTTAGAAATTCCATTTTAGTTTAATTACAAAAGTTGGATCTTTTGCAAAAACATTCAAAATGCCTTAATTTAAAAAAATATATTTTATTGAATCATTATTCACAATCACATAACAATAATATCAGAAAGTACATTGTTTTAGAATTCTAAAGAGGACTATAGATGTGATTCATATTTGTCATTGTCTCTTTCTTTTTATTTTCCTCAGTGTTATATAACTTTCATTGTTTGTAGCTAACCCTCCCCCTTTTTTTTCAAATGGACACAATAAATTTGACCCACTTTTTTGTCAGTCTTTGAATTTTTTAATACATTTGTTTAAACTTGTATAAACATTTTGATGGTTTAATATCTTTTACTTACAACTATGGTAAAGGAAGTAACCTAAGTGCTTATCCCAAATGAAGGATTAACAAAATTAAGCTGACCAATTCCCCCATATCTGGACCTTTGAAATATCCCACTGTGTGTATTTTTGGCTTTTTGGTCAAACTAGTAGATAAATTTAATGATCTCAACGTCACTTATGTTCCAATTTATATTTGAGTTGTCATAATGGTTTATAAGATTATTGGATGCAATGAAAAAACTGATTCTTTTTCAAGAATTAATCTTCTGTAAGCACATCCATATTAAAAAAAAAATTGCCATCTATTAACTGTCACTTTTTTTTTGTAATCTGATATTCTGCTTACTTCAAATGGAAAGTATAATAATTTATTCTTTGGATTCCTTTTGAAATGAAGTTACCCAAATTGTGTGGTCAATATGCAACTGTGGATTCTGTTAGGCTAAAGAGAGTAAATTAAGTGGGTCATTATTGCTCTTTGGTTTATATCATTTGATCTATTGTCTTTGAACTGGTCAGATAGTTTTAAACCCACAACTCCATACTTTTTTTAAAACCCTAATTTTGGTCAATGGTTGAAATAGGGGTCCTCAAACTTCAGAACAGGTCTAACAAGGGCTCAGAACCTGCCTGTCAGAGTCTTCTAATTTCCAATTCTCAACAGCTATCCGAACTTAAATGTTTGAGGAGCCCTGGTCTGGCCACTATCATCAACTTCCCAACAAGTAACTTGACATTGCCACACAGCCTTAACTTCAATATAACAAGCCTAGAATATAAATGACTAGGCTATGAAGTTTCAATCTACCTCTATTGAAAAAAAATAGTGTAAAAATAACATAAAAGTTGCTCATTGCACACAGTAGAACCTAGCATAATTTTACACTGATAAATTATTTTATAAAAAAATTTTGGGTACATTTTTTTTATTGAGAAATTTCTTAAAGATTGACAAAGATGTGGATGTCCTCTACAGATGTCAATGACAAAGATGTCATGTTCCTAACAAGTCTCCATAGAGATACATCTACTTCCCCGACACAAAGTAATGTAAGAGACACTGGATGAATATAACCACAAACAGAAGTCCATACTGCAGCCTGTTTCCAGTCACATCCCCATCTTTTTTCAATGCTCTCTCTGCATTCAAATCCCCGACGGCAGAGTTCCACGCAAAGTTGCGTAGAGGAATGATGTAGTTGTCCAGGCGGACGTAGTTTATGTTGTTCATTCTCTGTTGAAAAGATGAGAATAGGTTCCTTGTCTGGCTCCTGCTCATTTTACGACAGTTGATGCTTTGAGTGGTTGAATAGGATGAGCTGAAGCCCCCGCCACTGCTCATTGGCTGGTCCCCACCGCCAAAATCCGGTTTCATTTTAATTCCTTGCAATCTATTAGGCAGCATGGGGAGGCCATATTTTTTCCTGCGGACGGCTGGCTTTGTTTCTGGAAAATGATCTGTTGTGGTTGAAGTGCTTGACCCTGTTCGAAAATCCTGTGGTCGTTTTCTGCCTCCGAGAATTTTCTTTGGGCTGAGTGTGCCTGTAAGCCTGTCTTTACTCTGTGATGGAGACCTGATCTTTCTTCTTACATTGGAATTGGAGCTTGGCCTGGCCTTCTTTGGAGACAGGGAACCTGTTCTGATATTAGGGGAAAAAGAAGATGCACTTACTCTAGAGACTGAAGTTGGGTTGTTTCTCCCTCTTGCTGTTACTGGTTGTAGTTTTCTCCCTTTCCAAGATGGTAACGCTACACCCCCTACTTGTTTAGAAGGTGAAATGTTTCCTCCTGCTGGCTTAGAGGGTGACACACTCCTGTCTGTCTGTTTAGAAGGTGACGCACTCCCTCCAGTCTTTTTACTGGTTGCTGATAAAACCATTGAGCCCCTCGAAACGGATGGCGTGTTGCTTCCTGGTTTTGAATGCGCAGGCGCATTACTCATTCCTTTAGCCTCTGCCAATTCTTTTCCTTTATCTTTTGTGGGTGATGTACCTGACCAAGATGTAGTGTCATTCAACTTGTTTAACCCAGAAGATGGACCTGTGGTGAGCCTTGAAGCTGATACAGCTGATGGTGAAGGGATGGTGTGCTGCTTGAGCACAACGGAGCTATTCTTGGCTTCACTCAAAGAGTTGGCTGGATCACTCTTTTTCTGCTTTGAAGAGGAATCATGTCTCCTGCTGTATGCAGACGGAGAGACACTTCGATCTTTGGTCCAAAAGGGGGATGCAGTGTTACCAGATGACCTTGAGAGAAGAAGGAGCAGGCTGTTTGACCTGGCAGGAGATAAGTCTCCCTCAGAGCATCTAGCATACATTCTTTTAATCATGGTCCTCCTAGACACACAAGGTGATGTACTGCTTCTCTTGAGACGACCAGGTGAAGCACTTTTCCCACCAAGTGGGGGCGGGCTTGAGGCCCTAACTGCAGCAGGTTCTGAGAGTTGCTGGAATCTGGGCGGACTTGCTTTTCCCTGGGACAAGTGCATCAAGATAATCCCATGAACAGAGGGAGGTGAATGAGGGCGTGGGTTCCTGACCTTAGTGTGACCCCCCTCTGAGCTCAAAGTTTTTGAGATGTTTGTCACAATTTGATTTTTATCATGCGTTTTCTTTGTTTTCTTGGCAGGGTTGGATACAACTCTTCTCCTTTTCTTGGCCGAGCCTTCCTTACAGAGCCCATGTGTTGGTTCTTCCCTGGATGTGCAGGCGTGCTTCTTCTCCCCTTGGTTCTTCTCCCCCGATGACATCCTTTGATCTAGACATGAACTGCTGCTGGCACGTAAATGTCTATGGGCTTTGGCAACGGGCACAAAGAGATTAGAGCTTGACTTCTTTATAATCTCCTTACCTTTGTCTGGCTCATGGGTTTTCTTCTTTTTCTTTGATTTTTCAGACCTCTTTAATCTTTTAATAGGCATCCTAGATGATTCTCCAAGGCTCCATTGTTTCTCAGATGTAACAGTTGCAAGCGACCTGGTCTGAGGTGGCAGTTTCTTTTTCAATAGGACAGAATGTTTGTTGGAACCTGAAGATGAATATATTGGATTACTTTTATCCACTGAGCTGGATACATGTGATGAAATCTTCTTCACCTTGTCAACACCATGCTCCACTTTGTGCAGCTTACTTCCCCTGCTTTTTGATTTAGGGTCTGATGATTTCCTCAGCTTCTTCTTAGGGCCCTTTTGTTTGGGGATCTCCAGCTCAAGGTTTGGGGTCATGGGATTTTTGTGCCCCTTTTGTTTCAGCAGATCTGGCTCTGCATTGACAGGCAAGGGAGTCCTGGTTTGTGTGTGGCTGTCCGTAAATTTAAGGCACTGAGATTTCCAAAGCGCATATGAATCGAGCACCACTTTCTGGCTTTTCTTACCAGACTTATTTGCTGAGCGTTTCTTTCTCCCAGCCACCTGCAGCCCCGATGGTGTGGCTGGGTAGATCTGACCATTGGCATGATCAATGACAAACTTGCACTGCTCCAGCTTTGCCATGTGATCAAAGAAACACTTTTGAAGATCTGACTGCAAGATTTCAGCCTCACTCATTTCCTTAGGAGTCTTTTTCAGTTTCTCACCATTCCCCTTGTTTAAGTTGATTTTTCTTTCAGTCAAGGGGACATTATCTACCGGCCTGTCTAAGTCTGCAGTAGCAGCAGCATCCAAACATTTCGGCTTCTCCTGTTTGACCTTCAAGGCATCTGAACTCTCTGCACTCGTCACCACACTTGCTGCTTGCTTCCTCGATTTCACGTCATCTGTGTTACCTCTGGACTTCCTTTTGGCCTTGCCACACCTGCTGTCCCCATCACTGCTGCTAAAAGCCACGCTAGTTCCAGCCAAGATGGCTTTGTTGTACTCACGGTGGTTGGATCCAGGGGTGCATGTCTTGCAGTCCCTTGTACCCACAGCATTTTTTTGTTTTTCAAATGGGATGTTACCTAGCAGCCAGCTCTGATAGTCTATCACCTGCGGAGAGGTCAGGCCTAAAGTAAAGTTGGACAACATTTTTGTTCTTGGACAAGCAAGGGATAACTTTTCTTTGACACACTGCTGATCAGGAGAAAACTGCATCTCATCTTGAGAATTGGTCATTGAAGCCAGATTTCCAGTTGACTGACCGTCTGACATCAAATAGACATGGTCAGTTTGTGAACAATCAGATTCAGAGTCTGGTGGGGGATCAAGCAAGCCGCTGATGTCCTTGAGTTCAGGGCTGCTCTTACAAACAAGAATCTGCTTGGATGCCCGCTGATGTGGGTCAACTGGCACGCCACACTTTTCCTTTGAATTGTAAGAGGCAAAAGACGTGACACTTTGCTCCCTTCCAACCAGACCATGGCCATCTTGCGGAGCCATGGTGATGACCGGGGACTTATTTTTCAAAACAGGTTCCTGTTTGTTGCCAATAGTAATTGTATTATAGTTTTCAGGAGGCTTGCTGGAAGACAGAGATTTACTGCAGTTGATCTGATGTTGGTCATGCTGGCCAGCTTGGACATTGGGCTTCAGTTGTAACAGTGTGCCCACTGGAACTTTCTGGGACTCAATGTTCTGGCAATGTAAACCATGGCCTGGGTGAGAAAAATATTTTATTAATTGATATAAAAGTATGAATTCAATTAGAGCAAGAGGGATATAGAAATAATTGATTGTTTCCAACCAATAGACCTATCTAATACTGCTTTTCAAAACACAAGTCCCATGCCCTTGGCAGTTGGGTTGGGAAGGGGGGGGGCAGTTTTGTAAAGGGAGTTAAAAAAATGAGCTATCTTCTGTTTAAAAAACCAACTGCCTACTTGGTATACAACCGTTAAGGTAATTACTGCTGGTGTGAGACTAACAGCCTACCTGGTATTAAAACTGTTAAGGTAATTGTTACTGGTGTAAGACTTACTGCCTACTTGGTATTAAAACTGTTAAGGTAATTTTTTCTGGTGTGAGATGAAGAATAGAACAAATGAGTGAAACTCTGGACGAAGAACTTGTGAAAAGTGGAGAAAAAATATTGTCAGTGCAAATGGAAGAATGAGCTTCAGGTTTGAGGGAAAGCGCAGCTGTACTGATTATTTAATTACCGGGTAGATATCGTAATAAAGGAGAACTTTTGAAAACACAGCTGGCAGACGTGAGCTTAAAACTGAGCATGTCAAAATGAAGCCTAACATAAAATCTCAGTGCATAAAGTTTCTCATCAAATTGTTAAACTCAATATGTATTTGTTATCTTTCATTGTTATTTCAAAGATATTTAATAATTAATATAACAATCATGATTTTGAAGTAAAAAAAAAAGACAACATACATTTTGTTTTTTAATTCTGCATACTGTCTAATTTTTAAAAATTATGTTAATTTACTAATTTACCTACATGGCCTACTAGAAATTTTAGAAAGACTGTTTGGTCAGGCATGGGAGAAAAGCAGCATATTGTTTCCTGCAACTTATTAGGCGTTAACAGCGTTTGATCATAATTTGGTGGGTGAATATCAAAGAAAACATGAGAACAAAAAATGAATATTTTTTAACAACAGATATATGCAATTTTATTATGTACTTAACAGTCATTTATTGCACATCTAACCAACAACCTCATTTATCACTACACTTACCAGTTGACTTCTGTCTCTCTGAGATGGATGTTTCATCCACATGTCGAAATACATCACTGACAGCAGTAGAGTCATCCGCACTGGCTTCTGTAAACCAAGGTTTACAAATGTCAATACATGGCAAACAAAGTTAAGGAAAAAACAAACATGCAGACAGTGGAAACACATTATCAAACAGTATTCAGTATACATACATTTTAAGTATAAACACAATATTTTTGTAGAAACTTAAGAATTGATCACACAGTCATATTATCAGTGGACAAACTTAAACATTAACAAGTATAGTTATAAAATATAACAATTATATACCTATTTTAGTTCAATATGTTATTAGATTCAACTAACACATGATTTAGGAACCAATTATTAGAAAGCACAGTGTTACAATTAAAGTTCCCTCTAAGGTTTGTTGGTCCATGTGCAAAAAAAATAACTTTTGTGCAAACTTGCAAAGCATTAAATTTTGTGTGCAAAATGTTACACCCCACAAACACAAATACTATATTTTTCTTATAAAAGGTTTCTATGCGGATATTTTTAAAGCCGTGCTGCTTAAAGTTAAAGGGAATATTGGTTACCATAGTGAGGCTCGGCGTGCAGGCTGTGAGAAGGTGGGCTTGAGGCAGGCTGTCTATGCCTCTGCCTCCAAGCCCCAGATGTCTTGTGGAAGGCCACAGGCATGAGGGGTGGCTTGCCAGGGTGTCTTTGCACTGCTCCATCTCCAGCTTTTAGTGACTGAAAGGGATGCAGCTTGTGGCCATGCGGGCTGGACAGCTGAATACCACTCAGTTCAAAGCTGGGGCCATCTGAACACAGATATCAAGAGGTATAAAGTTAATTTAGCAAAATAATGAGCTACTTATTATTAAATTTTGCAGTATACTCTAAAATTCTGCTAAAATAATGAAAGTAAAAAAATACAATAGTGTTAATTTTATTGTTCAGACATTTGAGGTAGGTTTTATAATCTTCACAAAAAAAAAAAGATAGTCTATAAACTTTTTTGTGCCTTTAAATCACCAACAGACAAAACTAGTTACATACTTAAATTTTGCATTTTGTTCTTCATAACTTAAGGCAAAGTTAGGTCATTTTGAAAATGGAGCTTCAATATTATCAAAAGTAACTTCCTTTTTACCTGTTGGTGCTTCAATACCAGAGTCTGAGACAGACATTGCTGGAATGTAAATATTTTTAGCTCGTTTAAATAGGCGGAGTGATCCATTCATAGGTTTATTTTCCATGACATTAGAGAATGTCTCATTCTTTTACTGTCTGTGATGTTTGTGCCACAGCTTCCCATTGTAGATGAGATCCAGGTATCACCTAAGTAAGGATTATAGCAAGGCCTTTTAACTCTTCTAACAAAAATCATAACTCCTATAATATATTGTATCAGGGTATTCTCAGGCTCTGGGATGGAAACTTAGCTAGATCCCTACAATTATAATTGGTTAGACCAAAGCCACATAACATATCGTTACTTTGAACCCAAGTTTTAAAAATATGAATTTGAACAATTCTATTAATTAATTCAAACAAATTATAATTATTACAGATGATTTACTCAGTGACTCAACCTAACCATTCCTGAAGTAGCAGATAGTAGCCTCTAATACTTACTGTCATTGGGGAAAAGTTTAAACAGTCATCAGCCAAAGAAAATAATTAGTATTTGAAATTTCTTTCTTCTTTTTTTAATTTTTTTTTTAATAACCCGTTTGATTCTTGGAGGCTTATTTATTTAGCTTTATGGTACGGGGATGTGTGAAAATAATTCTTGTTGCTGTCTTTTTTGCCTTGAATTTATTATTTTAATTAAAATGTAAGGATTCTTTCAAAATCAAATAGTAGCTGCTTATACTTCTAACGAAGTGTCTACTGCTATGACAAAATAACGGCAGACAACCCGGGGGTGGGGGGATATGGCTGGTGCTACGACATGTCGTAACGCCAGCAACAACCCCCCCCCCCCCCCGGATCATCTGCTGTTACGACAATGACAATGTTGTAAGCAATTTGTTGCATTTCAATTATGATAATACTAATACATGCACTTGAATACAGAGGCGTCACTAGGTTTGGTGTCACCCGGGGCGGTAGCTCATGGTATCACCCGGGGCGGTAGCTCATGGTGTCACCCCTTCATGATTTAATCCATAGAACTCCTCAATGTTTTCCAGTGCCAAATAACGGGAATATATAGAATTTTATGGTCTGGTGTCACCCCCCTGATGGTGTCACCCGGGGAGGCCCGCCCCCTCCGCACCCTCTCTAGCGACACCACTGCACTTAACTAAACTATAGTTCTCATAATAAAATATCATGATTACTAAGTGAGCCTATTAATGAATTTTAAATTGTCAAAGTGCTAGCAACATCCTACTTCTAATAATACTAATAAAATAAAATTACTACTAATTACTACTAATAATTAATACTTTACTTTACTAAACTTTACTCACTGCTAAATATATTGAGTAAAATTACAGAGTACTATATTGACCATGCTTACTCAATTATTATTATTATAAATTATACTATACTTACTATACTATACTATACATTTCTGAACTACATACTAGTAATACTAGTACTAGTACTAGTACTATTTAATAATTGAAACTTCTATACTCTAAAATTTTTTTCTAAATTTTACCTATTAAAGTAAATCAGTCTGCTCGTTTTTTCTCCTCTGAAAATCATTTTCTTGTTTGTTTTGTTTTGAGACAAAAGAGACAAAATGGAATAATAATAAGGGAGGAACAGAATGATTAATGTGATACAGATGTTGTTGACTTTGGTTCACTTCCGGTGCACATGAAAGTGCTATGTTATAAGTTTTTTAAAATCAGAAAATATTTAAAAACATAGCGCCTTGAATATGTAATCTAGATAGATTTTATGTATTTTATGAAATAAAATTAAAAACTCAAAATTTAAGAACATTTTACACTGAACAGTAAAGGGTAGAAACAAGTTATTACAAATTTCGTTATAACGTTTTAAAAATATTTTAAGCTATTTTGATAATTATATCCACTACACCTAGACTACTACAACTACAGACTACAGTGCATACACTATTAACAGGGGTATTGCTATGGTTGGTGTCAACCGGGTCGGTAGCTCATGGTCACCATGTTGTCACCCCTTCATGATTTAACGGGATTGTCCATAAATGACATCACGTGAGGTTACCAATTTCTAAGGTGTCCCCCGCGTTAAACTTTGTCACAAAAAGTAAATCCCTACCCCTTTTTTCCGCTATGACGTCACAAAGCGTAGCCATCCCTCTCCAAAGCCATATTTTCTCAATAATATCTTAACTCGCGGGAAGACATTGAAAACGTCATTAAATAAATTGTAAACAATCAAATATTTAAGGGGAACTTTTATTTAAAGTTGCGAGTTTTTTTAATTTTTAAAAATGAATAATTTTTTTTTTTTTAAATTGTAACGTCACATTTTAAACTCACAACCCCACTAGTCAAACATCGACACAGATGCGTGACACCGCCCCTATGGTCGATTAAGGGGAGGGGGCTGAGCGGGCTAAAGCCAGGGGCCTTCAATGATTTAAATGTTATTATAATGTATAATAAAGATGGGCAAATGTTTGTATGAATCCCTGAAAATGCCTTGGAAAACAGTTTTGTCCTTCTGCAGTCAGATTTTTATTGTCTTCTGCAAAATCTTTATACCTGGCTTGTTGCGTCTACTCATCGTTGACATGTGTTTCAAAAACACATACAATTAAAATACATGTTAGCAAAGTCTTGTGTGACACTAGATGGTCAGCCCGACATAATGTTGTAAGCAAGGCCGGCCTAAGGGAATTGGAGGCCCTAAACGAAGTGAATTTGGTAGCCTAAAATGTTATGAAAAAGTATAAGATAAATACTGAAAGATTACTGTGCGAGGCCCCCATGAATAATAAGACTAATCGGAGGCCAGATGTGGTTGCCGGTTTGCTTATGCCTAAAGCTGTAAGGTGTGTTAATAACTCATATTATGACAATAGTGTAAAAAGAACTTGCAAGTCAAGAAACACGACTTCAACACTTTGTGGTCTGGGTAACAAGTATCTTTTATGAATCTTAGAATCAACATCTGTTACACAGCGAACCTTACATTAATAGCCATCCATCCTCTCCCTTCACGACCACACACTATTTTCCGTTCACAGCACAAACCACGTGTTTCATACTCAGTCAACTCGCACGCTCATACCATGGCAATACAATAACACAAAACTTCTCTCACAAATATTGCAACACTGAAAGAATTAGCTACTAACGAAAATCAGCCCCGTATCTGTTGACTTGGAGCAGAAAGATTTCGGAAGGAACTTAACTTAATTAAAGTCGCTATGTTACTTTTATTATGAGAAATATTTTTAAAGAGATTTCAGAAAACGAAATTTTCCCTTAAAGAGCCGAGAATATCTTTCATTTCAGCAAAGTATTCAAACTCTCTCATTTAGTTTGTTAAAAGACGGCATTTTTAATTAATTTCATATAAAGACAAAGGAAAGGACAAGTCCGTGAAAAAAAATAGTACAAATAATCGCCAATACTATCAAAGGAGAGAAAGTGTCAGCTGATATCACCAAATTGGTATTTCTGGTAATCATTGACAAACTCTTTTGAGCCCTAAAACATCGATTAAGCACATAATTATAAAGACATACATTCTGAGCTCAGCAATGACGCCATTCGATTGGCAGCAGCCAAGTTAATGAAGAATATTAAATTAAAGTCATTTCGAAGACTGCTTACCTTCCCAATTAGTCCAATTTTTAGAACTCTTAAAAAAGTTAGTGTCCAGCCCCAGGTTTATGGTAAGGAAAAGGAAGTAGCACAGTGTAAAATTCAAAACAAGTGCACACAGCTAAAAATATTGCTGCTTTTGAATGAGCTACATTAAAGTGATTTACACATTTTTAATGTAACATGAAAACCCATCTTTTGATTTTTAAAATTTATCTTTGAGAAAAATTGTACTCCCCATACCCCACAAAGCTGGAGGATATATTGAGGTGGGATTCATTCATGCTGTTAGTGTGTCAAAGCTTAAATGGCTTTATGTTCAACATTTTTTAAAAAGAGCTCTCTGCTGCCACCGTTTCTTTTCTTTATTTTCTTTCTTGTTTGTTTTAATGTTGTATGAGTGCTGGAATTGTTTTATTGTTACAAGTTAAAATGTTAAATCTTTTGCTTTTAATGTAAACCATTGTATTTCTTACTTACTTTTTTAGTAGAAAGAAATGTGTATTATTTTTTGTGACATAAATCGAACATAGTACAATTTTAGGCTCTGGTGTCATCCCCCTGATGGTGTCACCTGGGGCGTATTTCTTACTTTCTTTCTAGTAGAAAGAAATGTGTATTCTTTTTTGTGACATAAATCGAACATAGTACAATTTTAGGATTTGGTGTCATTCTCCTGATGGTGTCACCCGGGGCGGCCCGTTGCCCGAACCGCCCCTAACGATGCCACTGACTAGTAACTACCATTTCGTTTTTGCTGCACTTGTTGACTTATATTTTTATAATAATTTATTAACTTATTACGGCACTGAATCTTACAAGGCGGAAATATTAGAATTATAAATTAGGGCTGCGGAAATTAACGATTAATTTGTCGATTAATCGGTAAATGTTTTTATCGATTAAAATTATTTTAATCGATAAAATATTGATTAAAATTTCAGAATTGCATTTAATTTTTTTTCCCGATTTATTAATAATTAATCAATTATTAACAATAGTTTATTTTTTTAAAGTATAAACTGCTACATTTAAAGAACAGACTCTAAAAGTGTAAACTTAAAAATAACCTGTTTTATGAGGACAGTGATACAAAAAAACAACATTGTTTTTAATTAATCACAAAATATAAATTTACTGGCATATTGAACTGCTTATATTTAAATATATCTCCTAACAATATTGTATTTTAAAATTAAATTAAATAAAATACTTAAGTTATGGGTATTTTTAAAAATGTCATAAAAGGGCACAAAATGCGAAGGAAAACAGCGTAGTGAAAAAGATAATTGTGAGGTCTTAGAAAAAATCATAACTTTTGAACACGTGGGATAAAAAGATGTTCTTTATGTTTTTGTTAATCATCAAACAATTTCTATATAGTTGTCTTACTTGTGTATTTTAAAATTAATTTGAAATTTTCATCCAAGTGCCTAAACTTTAATGCGTTATTCAACTCACGAGCAAAATACCCGTGCTTCGCTACGGGGTAGGCACAATAAGAATAAATTTGTTTTGTTTTGGGTCTCAAATTCCCCTTAAAAATGAATGTAAACGCATCTTGAAATTAGGGTAGTGATAAATCAAACACCTTCTTAATAAAAACAACGATATGTTTCTCGAGAAAAAAAGAAATATTATTGATTTAAATAATAGCCATCAATGTTGGTATTTCTGCTTTATATAGCATCATCATTAAAATCCTTGGCTCTACAGCCCATGTAGGGCCCTGGCTTGCTCAACCTTATCCTTCCATTCTGATCGATTAGTGACTTTCTTTCAGCATGCTTGAACCCCTATAAATACGCTTGCTATATATTCTACCAGAATAACAAATGTCGTTAACAGTTTAAAAAATTCTAAAGGGCAAGGCTCACTTTCTTTTCACGTGAATCAAAACATAAAAACAATATCTTTCCACATGATTCCTTTGGTTCTTAGAAAACACTCGTTTCATTTATAGTCTAAGCATGAAATTAGTTCAAGACGAATAGGATATTTTTAATCAGATAATATTTGTGAATATTGTGGCTTGGGGGAGAGAGGAAAATATGCTTTATTTGTTATCAAGGCCCATGTTCCTTTAACGTGAATAAAAACTTAAGAACAATGCTGCATTTTAAGAAAATGGTGAGAAATTGATCTCCTTATAAATGTTATGTCAATTATTATATATTCCCGCACATTTTTTCAAATAGTAACAATTCACTGTATATTAATCTTTATTCCCGTTGTATACTAATGCTATTTAACTAATAAACTCACGACAGCTTGGCACAAAATGAGTTGTTGTCAGTGTGTTTTTTTTTTGACATTACACGCACTTTCTTATGCTAGATCTTATTTATAAGTCGTATTACCCGTGATATTTTTTTTAGACTTGATAAATTTACACCTTAAAGAACAGTTCTT
>MUZC01004769.1:182653-196340 GCA_002072015.1 Radix auricularia
TTTTTTTTTACGGCGCGCAAAACCAAACCCCTCTGTTAATCTCAAACCCAAAATCATTATGATTTTACGTCTATACTTTCATTTTTAAAAAAAGTTAGCAAGAGTTGCGTGGTATAGGGGCTTCACACACACTGACGGACGGAAATGTGCTTAGGCGCATTATTATATAGATTATTATTGCTAAATATGTTTTAAAAATAAATCAATTAAAAAAAAATACCATAGCCTCTTTTTATTACTTCTCTTGAGATTTTCAGTTTAATGACGTCATACAGCTCTATTTTTAGCTTCACAAAATTATCGATTAATTAATCGGTAATTTCTCAAAAGTTAACGATTAAATTAAATTTAATCGATAACAGCCCTATTATAAATACATGAATACGTATATTCAGAATTCAGAGAGTCATCCTAATGGTACCAATGAAATTGGGAACGCTTAATATTAAAGGCAAGGGTGTCTATAGGCCTGTTCGGCATTTTACGGGGGCCCACGAGCATAGGGGCCCCATGTGAAATATTTATATATATATATATATATATATTGTATATTTATTTTTATTCCTCCGGGAGGGGGGGGAGGCTGCGCACAGTCTTTCTTTGCACAGGGGCTCAACACTAAACACGATTTCTTTGCCCAGGGGCCCAACACTAAACACTATTTCTTTGCACAGGGCCCAACAATAAACACCATTTCTTTGCCCAGGGGCCCAACACTAAACACTATTTCTTTGCACAGGGCCCAACACTAAACACTATTTCTTTGCCCAGGGGTCCAACACTAAACACTATTTCTTTGCCCAGGAGACCAAACTATGTAAAGGATAAGATGTTGACAGAGCGGTCTTTGCACTATTTAAAAAGGCAAAACCATTATAAGTGCAATTCTTCTATGCAGAAGATTTGCACTTATAATGATTTTGCACTTTTAAATATTTTAATAGAGTTTTAAATCTTGATAGCGTTTTCATTTTCCTGGTTTGATCAGGCAATCCATTCCACACACGAGTTCCAGATGGGAAGGCAAGGATTTGTATGTGCTTGTTCTTGCATAAGGAATAAGGAATACATTTTTCTCCATTTGTCTATCTGAAGGATGTATTACGTTTTAATCACATATTTTCAAATTTTGCTCAATTGTAGGTTCATATATTGACTTTAAAGTAGGGCTGTTAAGGATAACTTTATATTTAATAGTTAGCTCTTGAAAAATTAACTATTAATTAATCGTTAATTTCGATTAAGACCAAACATTAAAATGTATGTTGTTATAAGTAACACTTAATAAAAGTTCTCCTTGAAAATCTAAATAACACTAGATTATATCCTTTTAATGTTATATTTTAACCAACTACGCAAAAAGACAAGTTTACTTAGTTAAGTGATGAGCGGGTCTTCTTGACAATGTAACCAGTCGAGCTGAACAATCATTTACATGTAACTTATGTAACTGGTATGCACAAAACGGTCTTGGCAAGGAATGACAATATCGTATAACGGTGTTCATTACGTTTCTAGCACTGTAGAGGGTTAATGGATAAATAAACGTTCATCTCCATTGGTAACGCAGTTATTCATCTTGCGACATGTTATAATTTGTCTGTTAGATTTAAACTAATGCCGATTTATAAAGTAATGCTTTTTCAATAAAATCTCACTCACATATTACATTAACACTATATTCATAGTTTATGCTCTTTGATTCATCGTGTAAAAACAGTATTAATATTTCTAAATAATATTCGAGAAGTTACGTACCATTAGTGATTGTTATCAACATCTGATTATTCACATTAAGCTCATTACCTGTTTATACAATTGCCACATAATGGTGTATGACATTGTTCAGAGTTATGTTAATAAATACTGGTCTGTAACATACAAACATTCTGTGCTCAGACAGCAGGACCTGTCATCCCTTAATTTAATTCAGTGTAAAATTGATTGGTTGCAATAATTAAAACTATTAAGTCGATATGATCGATGTTTAAAAAGACAAATAACATACTTCAAATTCGAAACCACTTAATTAAGAAGTAAATACATACTATTTTATTGTATTTAAAGTATTCAATTGTCGTATCAATTGGTTTCGTTGAATTCCATCTAAAAATGTCACCATTTGTTGTTGATTCAATAGCAAAAATTTATTGTAAAATGATACATTAGAGATACCACACAGTGGATAGCCATTATTTGTGGCTACCGTTGAACTTATGGTTGCTAAAATGACAATCTTTAAAGCTTTCTTAGAAAGTTCATCTCAGTAACTGCCATCATTTTATTATTCCCACCACATACAACTTGCTATCATTCCCAACAACCACTATCTACAGATATCTGAAGATCTTGGTGGCGACTGCTGATCTCTATTTTCAATGAGTCCAATTTTTAATATGAGCCTCTTCCCCGTGGCCTCTTGCCAACGACACATTCTCCAGGATAGTCGACCCTGGGTCTCTGGGGGAACGGCTTGTTACAGTTTCTGGCTCTGAGGTCACACGCATTATTGTACGTCACTCCGTCTGTACCACACACTGGGTTGTAATCAAAGGTGCAGGCCTCGGGGCAGTTGTTCCGGTTACCACCATAGGGCTGTGCGTAGCTTCCTGTTCGGCATTGGATATTTTAGGGATGTGAGAAATGAAATATAGTTAAAAATCAAATCCTTTAAAAATGGATTTTGTTCAAAATTACACGGAGGATAGCACATTTTTCTTCTACTAAATAAATCTTGAAGTCATCTCATGAAAACAAGGAGAATGCGTGTAAACACACAACTCTTGCAGTAGTCACTGAGACCAAAGATTTCATTTACTACCAGTTTTAAATGATAGAGGCAAACAATTGCAAAATCTTGAAATATGTGTTTCCATAATTTAGTAAAAGCTTCAGTTTGTGTGATTGGAATAAACAGTATAAAGCTGACGTGTCCAAAGTCTTATCCGCCGGCCAAAAGGTGTGAGCGTTTAAATTTAGCTGGCTAGCGGCCTAATATTAAATGATCAGTTGATCTCTGAATTTTTCTGTAACACTTTCATAAGAAAACAGAGAAGAACACTAAATTACGTGCTGTTTTATTTAAAGAGATCCATAACCTCCAAAGATTGGAAACAATTGATGACTTTTATATTAAAAAAAAGTTTTTAAAGATCATTTTTTATCGTGCGTTTACACATTATTAATTCGTGGAATACACCACTACTTGCATAAACTATGGACACGCCTTTTGTAGAGAGAGGTAACAACAAATCCGTTAATACTGTTGATTAACTCCCTTAGTAATCTTTTATCATTAGGTTACATCCCGAAAGAATCTTCATTTATCCCTTAAATTATAAATTAATTTTTTATAGCAGTATTGTAAAATGTAATAACAACAGTTCAACTTCAAAACAGTTTTATCTGGAATCTCTTTCAATTGTCTTTACAAATGTACATATAGTTAAAAGATAAATTTATACTTGTAAATTAAAATACGTGAGAACCACAGGCGATTAATGATTTATCTATGTCATTGCATTTATCGTGTTAGCAATGGTAGTGCCATTACTCTTGTAAGGACTACAACTATTTCATTTATCTAAATGCTACAGTTATGGTGATCTGTCCGGAACTCACCCAAAAAGAAAAACACTACGAGGACTAGAGCACTTGTGAGAATTAAACTTTTCATTTTCTTGGCGCTGGTCCTCTGAAATAAAACAAAGAAAAAAAAACAATTTATAAACAGCCAAAATAGTCTACACTAGGGTGTGTGGGGTACCTACGGCGCCCACTTTTTTCAAAAGCCCAAGTAACTTATCCTTGCTTGAAAAAAACTAAATTTTAAACTTCTTGAAATATACACAAAGTATTTTATTATTATAAACCTTTAAATCATCTTTTTACATCGCTGCCTTTTCAAATATTAAAATACAAGCAACAAAGCCCGTCCAAGGACGTTCTGACGTCGTTTCGGTGGCATGTTGTACCTCCCCTCCAACAACCTTCTCGACCGCCCAAAAATGTGCATCACGTCATCACATTCATTATAGTTATAATAAATAACCCCTAAAACAACGTTTTAGATTATAAATCCCAACGCGCGTGACTTATTTCTGATTATGGATTAAAATTTTTTATATATTTGTTTATAAACTAATTAATTTATTTGTCAAAAACTCCTTACTGCACTGATATCTGGATACCATTCGGTCCTGCGATAAGTGTTTGACGAATCAGGATAGAGGCGAATAGATTGGTGTTTATAATTATCTCTGTATTAGAAATAGTTGACTATGGGCCACCGCTTCCCACT
Source organism: Radix auricularia (assembly GCA_002072015.1). Lineage (NCBI taxonomy): Eukaryota > Metazoa > Mollusca > Gastropoda > Lymnaeidae > Radix > Radix auricularia. The sequence continues at coordinate 186,954 of MUZC01004769.1, forward strand.
TAAAAATCACACACTAAGTACAGAATTATAATTTTTAATTAATGACGAAATATGTATTAGAACAGAATTTAACAAAACTTACAACTTCATTTACGCGTTAAAAACATAAATCCCTTGCATCGTATGTCACATTTTAATGAAACATTTTCTACGTATCTATCAAATAAATAAAGTACCAAAATAAAAAAAAAACAATTAAAAAAAAAAACAGATCCCTTTAATATATGTACAAAAAATGTGTGCACCGTACTTTGACAATAAAATATTTTTTAAAGCGCACAGCTCAAAATAAAGACAATTCACAAAATTTACCTCGCTTTGAACATCCGTGTAAACGTGTTCAATATGAGATTATTATCTTTTTTTCTGATTGGCCAAGGAGTTCGAGGGACCAATAGCTATCGATGGCCGCACAGAAAATTGACCTTTTTTATATAGGATAAGCTAAAAAAATGACGTCATTTTAACGTATTTTTTTAACGGTGAGTAACACCACACGCTTTTTTTAAAACTGCTATGCACTGTTGTACTATTTCACAAATAATGTTTATTTTATAATTATAATTTCGCACACCTCCTGATGCACATCTTGTAACAAAATATAGGCTCAAGAAATGACGTCATAGTGTTTCGGTAGGAGTTGGTGATTGACTTGGGCTATTGTATATATATACTTACACACTACTGGTGGACGATACTAACATAAGTTCCTGTCTCCAAACCTTGGTGCAATATTTAAAAACCGAAAAACTCGAATAAAATACATTAGAGAGAGAAGATATAAACCATGGATAAGCGTAGGACGGAATAATCTTCTGTATTGCAGGAGCATCTTAAACAGATAAAATATTTTACAATAAGATATTTTAAGGGAGACAAGTTTTTGTGTGTTTTTTTTTACTTTTAGTTGATTCTAGTATATTAATCTTGATGTATGACTAACGGATTCAAACTGCTAATACCTCATTAAGGGTTTTTAAAATTATTTGTTTGATGAAAGTTTTTTAAAAAATTTCGTGTGCTAGGAAAGGTATTGAATTAAAAAAATTAAAATTCGAAAATACACTCTACTTTTTAAATATGACTTAGACATAACAGTTACACGTTAACAAACACAGCGGCTTGTACGACAATAAAAACAAAGACACTTTAACACTCTTCTCCATACCTACGTAAATGTTACTTACCTTACAAGAACACAATATGCTGTACAGAATAACGCCGTCAAGTCCATTAAAGCACTAACAATGCTTTTTATACCGTTTGTTGACCATGATTAATGTTGTTTTGACAACAACAAGGAAGCGCCATCCTCTCCGTGAACTTTGAACTGACAGTGTTTTGATAGGACAAGATGCCTAGCGCTTTTATTTACCCAAGACCATCTCAGTAATAGAGGTTCTAAATACAAATAAAGTGCTTCTTTACACAGGTACATGGCTCAGTAGCAGATCGCAAACATGCAAATTTAATTAATTCTTATAACTATAAACTTGTCGGTTGCAAAAATTTTCTATATACGAGTGTTAATAATGTACACACACATTTTCTACGAAGAGTCTCTAAACGTTAGTAGTCCAATATACCTTTCTCGGTAGGTAATTGTCGTCATAGCCTGGAGATGCCTTTACCTATAATTTCTGGGTAACAGTGGTCCTAAAAAAAAAAAAAAAGCCCAGAAATTATTTATTTCACTTTCATTTCAGATCATATCTTATCTAAAATATATTTTCGATTACGTGTTTGACGTTGTTATATTTGGTTTAAAAAATTAACTCAGAAGAAAAGATTTTTTCTCTAGATAGTGTTATTGAAGTTGTGTTTTGAGGGAAGGTGTATTTGGGGGTAGGTGTGGGTGGGGGCCTTCAAACACTGGTGATAGTTGTGATATACTAATACAAATAATGATTTTGTTTAACTTTAAGTCTAGAGTTAGTCATTGTTCTATAGGTGAATTAAACATCATCCTAAATAAATAAAGATAAAAAGAGATTTTTTAAAAACCACTTTTTTATAAATGGACTAAAAAAAAGAAAATAAATTAAAACTGATAAATTCAAGTAATTTCATTAAATTTTACTAAAAACGTGTGGCGAGTGCTTCAAAATCATATTCCAATTTACAAATACAAAACAAATATAGGTGTTTAAAATTTAAAGATTCAATGCATTTTATACAGGTTTATGTAGGGGTATTAGGCGGATTAGGGTACATCAAAAATATCTTTAGTATATAATCAAATGTCCCATTTTTAACTGACAAAACTAACTCTCACAACTAATGTTTTCATAAAAACAAAACAAATTAATTAACAGACATCAGTGTAAGCGGTCATTAACAGCAGGTACAGGGAAATTCACGGTGTTCAGATGTTCTCAACAAGTAATCATGGCAGTGGTTCTCAAAGGAAATTGCATCCGTTTTTTTTTTCAAATTGTAATAATACTTCAGAATTTCTCGGATCTCAGACAAATGAAAACTCTGTGTGGTGATCCTTTCAGTTTGATCTATTTTCTGTATGATTACATGTCGTGACCCTTTCAGTTTGATCTATTTTCTGTATGATTACATGTCGTGACCCTTTCAGTTTGATCTATTGTCTGTATGATCACATGTCGTGATCCTTTCAGTTTGATCTATTGTCTGTATGATTACATGTCGTGATCCTTTCAGTTTGATCTTTTGTCTGTGTGATTACATGTCGTGATCCTTTCATTTTGATCGATTGTCTGTATGATTACATGTCGTGACCCTTTCAGTTTGATCTATTTTCTGTATGATTACATGTCGTGACCCTTTCAGTTTGATCTATTGTCTGTATGATTACATGTCGTGTGATCGGGTCTGAAGTTGCCATGTGTTCCCTTATCCTCTTAACTAATTGATCTACCAAAAATACAACAGGGTCTTTCAAAGGCAATATCACAATTTATTGTATGAATGCATTTAAGAGGTAACATAATATACCAAACGTAAATACAATATTACATAAGTTATTTAGTTAGCATTTAATGTGTTTAATTAAAAACTGGCAAGATACCCGCTTGTGTAGCAGTGAAATAGGTATTAGAAATTGTGATGCGAGTTTTCATGGACACTGAATTACAAGCTTTGCGGCTGTTGTAAATATCTACCAAGGTAAAAATTTAGGTAGATTGACTCCGCGGAATATCTCCCAGGGAGACACTATTGATTTATTTGAAGGCTAACATGAAGAGAGAAGACTTCAACGTCAAATTATCCTGTCTTATTGAGACGCTTTTATATAAAATATTTTAGCATCTTAAGTTTATTCGTGATCTATGTCCATTCTTGCATTTTGATTAGAGTTTTTAATTTTGATAATAAATTGGTGTTTGTCCTATATTGATAAAGGAAACCCGTTCCACGTCCAAATTCCAAGCGGGAAGGAAGCAGAAATTTCATTTGTTTGTTCTTGACTATGGAACAGGCAAAGTTTTTTATCAATGTGTTGTAACAAATTATTGTTGTGTTGTATATTAAAATTTATAATGATCTTGTTGTATGCATCAGTATCCTTTGTTCTTTGATCATCTCGGGTGTTCAGGATTAGTGATTTTACTTCGGAAAATCTCTGTAACGTTAATTGTCAAGATATTTTAAGATTAGCCTTTTAAAAAAAATGCTAATTTTAATGGCAAAATCTCATTGTGACGGCACGAAAATATTATTTCTATTGGATTAACCTATAAAGCAAAGATGATATTTCTTTTTGTTCAAACTGTTAAAAATCCTTTATATTAATTAGCTCGTGGTGTTTGTCTGACCACTTGATTGCTTGCGTGCCGAAAAAACTTTGGATCGATTTTTAACCCATTTCCTCATAAACTAGTGAGCTGCAAAATTGGAGGCAGACTCGTGCCAATGATAAAAATGACGAATCAAAATTTCAGATGGATCGAATGTACTGTAATGAAATTACTGAAGTTTTAGATTTAAAAAATGAATCTCTATGTGTCATGGTAATATTTTAGATAAAATGTCGGGGTGCGTATTTTATTGAACGACTTAAAAAAATTACTTTCCTGTTACGCTGTGCGGTAGGGACATGAAAGCAGCCAATATACATACATACAAGCGACTGGAAGTGTAAGGCAGAAGACCGATCTACGTGGCGCACGGTTGTCAAAGAGGGCGTCATAGAAGCCGAGGAGCGAAGAATGGAGGAGGCTGCAGACAGAAGAGCTGGGAGAAAGGCCAAGACATTTGGATGCACAGAACTCGTGTGTAAAAACTGTGGTAAAGACTGTCACTCAAGGATTGGACTGCACAGCCACTCGAGAAAATGTAACCGTACCTGACGGTGATGCACCATCGTCTCGTGAGACGGAAGGATGCCGGATATAAATGCTATTAATTGCTAATCTGTCTTGCAGTGCGCACTATGTTAAACATGTTTTTATAACCCTTTCCCGTGATCAAATCGTGCTGGAATTTAGAAGGCAGACTAAAGAAGTTTTAAAAAAAACTATTAATTCTTTGTATCTTTGATACATAACTAAATAACTAAAACAAATTGTATTGCCGTGCGATGCGTATTATAATGAGCATTCTTTTAGTTATATCTCGTATATAAATGAATTATTGTCAAAACATGTTTTTACGGGGTTTTTTGTTTTTAAGTTACATAGTTTATTTTATAATTTTGTAATAAAAGTTATATTAAAATGGCGATTAACCATGATAATATCTTTAAAAACGAAACGTTCAGTCGTTTCAAATATACTGTTAAAAGTTAGAATTATTTGAGCTTTTATCTTTCGTGATGGACACGTATTCATCTGTGGCCCTGTAATATTATTTTACTAGTTGGTTTGGTAATAATTAACATATGAGTATGGTGTCTAAATTTGGTTCAAATAGTAATAGGATTAAATCTTTAGTCTAAATACAAATCATAATAAACTATCGACTATATTCGTTTATTATTTTATTTTGTTCTCTGTAACTTTACGGATTAAAACAGAAACACTTTTGCCAAAGTTTTAGTTAATCTCGACGCCCTCCCTGGGGGTGCCCTTGCATTCACCCGTGTAGGCTTGAGTTATCCTCCCGTTGGACTGTCCGCCACAGTTCTGGGAGTTGAGCCCGCAGTTGTTGGAGTAGGTTTTACCGTCACTGCCACAAACGGGAACGTGTTCACGGGTACAGGGGTGGTTACATTCTCCAGATCTCCCGGCACCACCCGGACCCTTAGCTGGCTGAGCGTCAACATCATGTCCTGAAAGTTGAATAAAATTAGAAAGTGTGTGTTTAGATATACGTAAGTTCTGTAAGTTGAATTGAATAATAATACAGTGTGTGTTTAGCTATAAGTAAGTTCTGTAAGTTGAATGAAATTAGACAGTGTATATTTAGCTCTATGTAAGTTCTGTAAGTTGAATGAAATTAGACGGTGAGTGTTCAGATGTTCGTTTGTTCTTAAAATTGTATTTAATTAGACAGTGTGTGTCTAGATACACGTTTGTTCTGAAAGTTGAATGAAAGTAGACAGTATGAGCTTATCTACACGTGTTTCTTTCAACTTTAATTAAAAGTATGATAGAGTCAGGCGACTACGCGTGACAAAAAAGTGATATTTTAATTATTTTTATTACTATTTTTTAAAACTGTAAAACAACTTGTTAATTTGAGAAAAAAATTGTTGATATTTTCAAAACCAGAGACAAAAATATCAAGGGTTAAATTTTTTTTTAAATTTCTAAAAATATTATGGAATGTATGGCGGGGAGTGGGGTGTAAGAGCTTGCACCAAATTGCTCAATATATTTGATTTTTATTGAGGCAAAAGGGGGTTTCCTCTTATTCAACGTTTACCGAGAAAATGAATATTCTGTGTATAATTTGTCCAGGCCTGATATGTTGAGGATATTCCAGAAATCAAATTAAACAGTACAAAAAAGAAATAAAATAAGAGTATTGATACTGGTGGTACTAGTGTAAAATCTTGATGTTTGTACGAATAGTGATATAGACTTACCCAATAGTAAGCTTGTATGAGTAGTGATATAGACTTACCCAATAGTACGTTTGTATGAGTAGTGATATTTTCTTACCCAAAAACACGATGCACACCAACACAGCACAAACTGTAACACTTAACAATTTCATCGTCATGTCAGGAACCAGAAACGTCTAATATATTTATACCAATGTAATCATTGAACGACGTCCTTCCCTTTTGTAGCGCCATGCATTATTAATGGCAAAAGTCACCAGCACGGAAGATGCTATGTTTATTAAGGTATTAATCATTTTTGTAAAGTTGTTGTTCTCAGTTTGGCATGAGATTGATATCAAATGTGTGAAATTCACATAAGACATGCAGCTTAAACAAACTCACAGATCATACAATTTAACCTGTCACTCACATATCATACACACTAGCCTGCTACTTAATTATCTTCCCAACTAACCTGCCACTGACATATAAAACAAACCAGCATGCCACTTAATTATCATACAAACTAACCTGTCACTTACATATCATACAACCTAACCTGCCACTCACACATTCATACTAACCTGTCACTCACATATCATACAAACTAACCTGTCACTTACATATCATACAAACTAACCTGTCACTTACATATCATACAAACTAACCTGTCACTCACATATCATACAAACTAACCTGTCACTTACACATACAAACTAACCTGTCACTTACATATCATACAAACTAACCTGCCACTCACACATACAAACTAAACTGTCACTCACATATCATACAAACAAACCTGTCACTCACAAATCATACAAACTAACCTGTCACTCATATATCATACAAACTAACCTGTCACTCACATATCATACAAACTAACCTGTCACTTACATATCATACAAACTAACCTGCCACTCACATATCATACAAACTAACCTGTCACTTACATATCACACAAACTAACCTGTCACTCACATATCATACAAACTAACCTGTCACTCACACATCACACAAACTAACCTGTCACTTACATATCATACAAACTAACCTGTCACGTACATATCATACAAACTAACCTGTCACTAACATTTAATACAAACTAACCTGTCACTCACATATCATACAAACTAACCTGTCACTTACATATCACACAAACTAACCTGTCACTCACATATCATACAAACTAACCTGTCACTTACATATCATAAAAACTAACCTGTCACTCACATATCACACAAACTAACCTGTCACTTACATATCATACAAACTAACCTGTCACTTATATATCATACAAACTAACCTTTCACTCACATTTCATACAAACAAACCTGTCACTCATAGATCATACAAACTAACCTGCAAATCACATATCATACAAACTAACCTGTCACTCACATATCATACAAACTAACCTGTCACTCACATATCATACAAACTAATCTGCCACTCACGTATCCTACAAACTAACCTGTCACTCACATATCACACAAACTAATCTGCCACTCACGTATCCTACAAACTAACCTGTCACTCACATATCACACAAACTATTCTGTCACTCACATATCATACAAACTAACCTGTCACTCACACATACAAACTAACCTGCCACTCACACATATAAACTAACCTGTCACTCACATATCACACAAACTAACCTGTCACTCACATATCATACAAACTAACCTGTCACTCACACATACAAACTAACCTGTCACTCACATATCATACAAACTAACCTGTCACTCACATATCATACAAACTAACCTGTCACTCACATATCATACAAACTAAGCTGTCACTCACATATCATACAAACTATTCTGCCACTCACATATCACACAAACTAACCTGTCATTCACATATCTTACAAACTAACCTGTCACTCACATATCACACAAACTAACCTGTCACTCACATATCATACAAACTAACCTGTAACTTACATATCACACAAACTAACCTGTCACTTACATATCACACAAACTAACCTGCCACTCTTATATCATACAAACTAACCTGTCACTCACACATACAAACTAACCTGCCACTCACACATACAAACTAACCTGTCTCTCACACATCACACAAACTAACCTGTCACTTACATATCATACAAACTAGCCTGTTACTCACATATCATATAAACTAACCTGTCACTTATATATCATATAAACTAACCTGTCACTCTTATATCATGCAAACTAACCTGTCACTCACACATACAAACTAACCTGCCACTCACACATACAAACTAACCGGTCACACACATATCACACAAACTAACCTGTCACTCACACACACAAACTAACCTGCCACTCACATATCATACAAACTAACCGGTCACTCACATATCATACAAACTAACCTGTCACTCACATATCATACAAACTAATCTGCCACTCACATATCATACAAACTAACCTGCCACTCACATATCACACAAACTAACCTGTCACTCACATATCACACAAACTAACCTGCCACTCACATATCATACAAACTAACCTGTCACTCACATATCATACAAACTAACCTGTCACTCACATATCACACAAACTAACCTGCCACTCACGTATCATACAAACTAACCTGCCACTCACACATACAAACTAACCTGCCACTCACACATACAAACTAACCTGCCACTCACATATCATACAAACTAACCTGTCACTCACATATCACACAAACTAACCTGCCTCTCACATATCACACAAACTAACCGGTCACTCACATATCACACAAACTAACCTGCCACTCACACATACAAACTAACCTGCCACTCACATATCATACAAACTAACCTGCCACTCACACATACAAACTAACCTGCCACTCACATATCATACAAACTAACCTGCCACTCACACATACAAACTAACCTGCCACTCACATATCACACAAACTAACCTGCCACTCACACATACAAACTAACCTGCCATTCACATATCATACAAACTAACCTGCCACTCACACATACAAACTAACCTGCCACTCACATATCACACAAACTAACCTGCCACTCACACATACAAACTAACCTGCCACTCACACATACAAACTAACCTGCCACTCACACATACAAACTAACCTGCCACTCACATATCATACAAACTAACCTGTCACTTACATATCACACAAACTATTCTGTCACTCACATATCATACAAACTAACCTGTCACTCTTATATCATACAAACTAACCTGTCACTCACACATACAAACTAACCTGCCACTCACACATACAAACTAACCTGTCTCTCACACATCACACAAACTAACCTGTCACTTACATATCATACAAACTAGCCTGTTACTCACATATCATATAAACTAACCTGTCACTCTTATATCATGCAAACTAACCTGTCACTCACACATACAAACTAACCTGCCACTCACACATACAAACTAACC
>MUZC01004769.1:196616-241061 GCA_002072015.1 Radix auricularia
CACTCACATATCATACAAACTAACCTGTCACTCACATATCACACAAACTAACCTGCCACTCACATATCACACAAACTAACCGGTCACTCACATATCACACAAACTAACCTGTCACTTACATATCACACAAACTAACCTGCCACTCACATATCATACAAACTAACCTGTCACTCACATATCACACAAACTAACATGTAACTTACAAATCACACAAACTAACTGTCAATCACACATCACACCAACAAACTGCCACTCACATTTTATAAAGCTATTAATTGAAACAAAATAGTACTATTTAAAAAACGAAAGTTTCCTTGTAAAACATTTGAACAACGTGACCTAATTTCTGAACAAATGGAAACAAAAGATTACTTTTAAAAAAATGAAAATTTTTGGATAAAATTTTTCAATATCAGATGGCAAACATTCAACCTTTCAAATATTGGTCAACATAACTGTATCAAGACATTGACCATTTTGATAGACATCTCCGGTATCTAGATGAACGAAGAAACGCAGGTCAAGGACACAATTAGCCGTTAGTTAGGTCAAGGTTAACGTTTAGGCGGATCTTGTATAACCTTCATCGCATTCACCTGTCTATACAATCTCTACGAACACAACAAACAATAAAGGAGAAATAATTTATGGTTAGAAATACTGGTAACAAGTTTATACACGTCGTGGCCTCTATCACATCATTTTAAACCTCCTCAACTCATTTTTGGAAAATTAAAGAAATGAGAAATTTTTTAAATCTAAACTATGTAAGATCTTTCTTTAATAAATAATTTTGGTGTTCGAAAAAAATGTCTTTTTATCCCTTTTTTAAAAATAAAAAATATGTTCATCAAAATTAATATTTCACTGTTCCTATAACTATTTAAAAAAAAACGTAAAACGTCTTTGGCTATAAATCCGTTATATATGAGATATAATGATATAACTTAAAGATTTGTTCATTTTAATACGCAGTGCAAGACAATAAAGAAATACACAATTTTAGTTATGTCTCGTAAAAAATGTTTAATACAATGCGTACCGATCGGGAATATATTTTTAGAAAGTATTATAAATATAAAACACACTTTATTTCGCGACAGGAAAGGTTCAATATAATAAGCCCATAATTTTAAAAAAAATGCATTAATTTAATTACATAACATTCCATTGATCTGAAATTTGTATACATCATTGGCACGAGTCTGCCTTCACAATTTCAGCTCGCCTGCATACAAGGAAGATGGTATCGATCCAAAGTTTTTTGTCACTCAAACAGACACAACGAGTTATTATAAAGGATTCAAATAACCGGATTCAAATTGTTTTGGAATATGTGTTTGGCATTAACATAGCTCTATAGTACTTTTTGTGGTCCCATAATATCTTTTTGTTTCAAGTTCCTAAGCGGTTCTAAAAGTTTCCAGTATGTTTCCATTAGAACATTCTTTGATTTGCTAGACCCGTCGGCGCCCATACCTCTTAGCTTTAGCAGTTTCTCAACATTTTTAAGGTGGTTTTAAGGTTGACTCGATCCTACGCCCCTCAGCTTGTGAGGCGAGTGCTCTATTGACTTCGGTACCCAGTGACCAATTAATAGTTATATTGTTTATATATANTATATATATATATATATGTTGAAATTGTTTAATAAAATAATATATAAATTTTATTGTATTCCATTTTAAGACACATAATATACTACAATTGCAGTCATCCCTCACAAAATCGTGACTTCACAATTTCAAGAATTTTTTAAATATATATAATTAAAAATTCTTATTCCTGATATTTTTTAAAACTTTTGTTAATGTTGTTGGTTAAATACTGAAATATCATTAATCGAGGCAGTGTTCTTTATAAGGTGAGGTGAAACCAAGCACATCACCGTGAATAATGTTTTGGTATCCCTGGTACAATATCTGTATTGTCTTTTGATTTACATGATTTTATATAAAAAATTGTTTGATACGACGGCTATGGAATTATTCCACACCTAAATGCTTTGATGTAATTGACTTTTAATCAGGTTTTATGCCACTTACAATTGTAAAATAAAGGCACCAACAAAACAATGGCACTATTTTAAGACATCAAAAACTCATTACACTAATTTATGACTTCAACATAAATCATTTCAATGATATAAGTCATAAATTAAATGAAAGAAACGAAAAGAAAAAAAAAAACTTAAGTGTCATGTCCAGGAATATATCAACAAGAAAGAGAAGGAAAAAAGTCCTTATTGAGACTAAGAAAAGAGTCGTATAGGGGTTTATAGAGACTAAGAAAAGAGACGTATAGGGGTTTATAGAGACTAAGAAAAGAGTCGTATAGGGGTTTATAGAGACTAAGAAAAGAGTCGTATAGGGGTTTATAGAGACTAAGAAAAGATTCGTATAGGGGTTTATAGAGACTAAGAAAAGAGACGTATAGGGGTTTATAGAGACTAAGAAAAGATTCGTATAAGGGTTTATAAGGTCTAAGAAGAGAGTCGTACATGGTTTATAGACACTAAGAAAAGAGTCGTACAGTGTTTCTAGACACTAAGAAAAGAGTCGTACAGGGTTCTAGACACTAAGAAAAGAGTCGTACAGGGTTTAAAGACACTAAGAAAAGAGTCGTACATGGTTTATAGACACTAAGAAAAGAGTCGTACAGAGTTTCTAGACACTAAGAAAAGAGTCGTACAGTGTTTCTAGACACTAAGAAAAGAGTCGTACAGGGTTTATAGACACTAAGGAAAGAGTCGTACAGGGTTTATAGACACTAAGAAAAGAGTCGTACAGTGTTTCTAGACACTAAGAAAAGAGTCGTACAGGGTTCTAGACACTAAGAAAAGAGTCGTACATGGTTTATAGACACTAAGAAAAGAGTCGTACAGGGTTTATAGACACTAAGAAAAGAGTCGTACAGGATTTATAGACACTAAGAAAAGAGCCGTACAGGGATTTGTAGTGAGCAAAGAAAGAGTGTGCAGGGCCAGGTTCTCAAAGATATGTTATAGCCTATAGCCTCACAACACTTGGAATAATTCCTTCTTTCTCACACCATTTGGGATGAATGCGTTGATCTTACTAATGTTTTATAACCTCACACCATCTGGAATGAATGCGTTGATCTCACTAGTATGTTTAACCTCACACCACATGGGATAAAAGTGTTGTTCTTACTAGTATGTTATTACCTCACACCACATGGGATAAATGTGTTATTCTTACTAGTGTGTTATAACCTCACACCACATGGGATGAATGTGTTGTTAATACTAGTTTTATAACATCACTCCACATGGGATAAATGTGTTGTTCTCACTAGTGTGTTATAACCTCACACCACATCGGATAAATGAGTTGTTCTCACTAGTGTGTTATAACCTCACACCACATGGGATAAATGTGTTGTTCTACTAGTGTGTTATAACCTCACACCACATGGGATAAATGTGTTGTTCTCATTAGTGTGTTATAACCTCACACCACATGGGATAAATGTGTTGTTCTCACTAGTGTGTTATAACCTCACACCTCATGGGATAAATGTGTTTTTCTCACTAGTGTGTTATAACCTCACACCACATGAATTTTAAGTTGTTTTAAATGTAATTGTATATAATTGTTATAGAGCCTATTCAGAAGATAAAAAAAAAAGAAATTGAGCAATTTGAAAGATTTTAAAGTGTAAATATTTTTGTATGGTGCATATGAGATTAAATCTTGCAAGCATTTAAATATTTTAAATTTTTATCTACTGATCAAAGTATTTTGTGTTGGCTGTAATCTTGAAAACACTTCTATTTTTTAAAATTGTTATCTACTGAACACATTATTTTGTGTTGGTTTGTAATCCTAAAGAGATTGGTTATTATCTGCACAAGAAGACATTTTAATATTGTTAAAGTTTTATTTCCTGAGTGAAGTATTTGATTGAACTTGAATGAGACTTTTAAGACATTGTAAAATGTTACTAGCGACGTGTGTAATGACTGTATGTGATTATATGGCCAGTGCTTTTATAAGTTTAAATGTATATGTTATAAGTTAGAACTCGTAGCTCCTGTCCTGTGTGACTTTTAATTCTTTAACTAAACTTCTTCTTGAAGAATAACACAATAGCGTCGCTCCTTCTATACAGAAGATTATTGCGTCCTACTTTTATCTATGATTTGTGCCTAGTCTTGCACTTTTATTAGAGTTTTAAATAATGACGAAGTGTTAGCTTCCAGGTTTTTTCAGACAACCCGTCTATGACCAAATTACGGACGGGAAAAAAGAGAACTTGTATATGTTTTTTCTTGCATACGGACTAAGAAAGGTGTTTTTATTCTTTTGTTTATCTGAGGGTTGAATTAAGTTTTCTCTGTGTTGTATTTCTAAATTAGAATTAATCGCTTACTTTACTCTTGGTTCTTCTATCTTCCAGTGTTTCGAGGTTTAATGACTTAACTAATGGTGTTACACTTGTAAGTTTTGAATATTCTCCAGTAATGAATCTGGCAGCTCTTTTTAAAAATGTTTTCTAATTTATTGATGTTTTCTTTGTTTGATGGGTCCCATACAGAAGATTTATATCTTTATAAAATTGGTAAAAGTTTCCTTTTATAAGCCCTAAGGATTCGTTTGATTTTTAGATAATTTTTTTGATATGGGGATTCCATGATCATTTCTTATTTATCATGACTCTTAAGTATTTTGCATATTTTTGGGGGGTTAGTTCTTTTCCATGAATGAAATATTTTGAATGTTAGTATAATAAATTATTATCATTTAATCCAGACTTTTTAACAAAGTAACAATGACACAAGTCCAAGTTTGAACGAATTTTATTTAATGTAAAGACTTTCATGGTAATTCCAACTTAAAGAGTGAGCATATGCAGCAACATAAATTTGACATGTGTAGGTGGATCTTGTGATATAATTATAAAGCTTATAAAAAGTATTTTCTTTAGTGCAGCGTTTGATTTAAATAAAAGGTAATTAAAATTATTTTTAAAATGATAAAATACTTAATTTTATTGTGTTTCATTTTATGTTTTGTTTTAAAATTGTTATCGTTAAAGAAAATAGAGTTTATATGTTTAGTTATATAGCAGCATATGTTATTTTATATTTAAAGTTATATAGCTAAATGAGTTTAGTTGATACATTTTGTTACAAAAAGATAATTGTAGTCAATTAATCTACTCACTTATTCTATGTATATGTCTTAAGTCAAACTGAAAAGTGACTTTTATATTTTATTATCTTAATGGTGTACAACAAGCTTGGATCAGCTAAAAGCACTTCTCTCTCTCTCTCTCCCTCTATCTCTCTCTCTCTATCATTCACTTTCTCAACAACGATACATCGGACAAACTGTAATTAAATAACTAATGACATTTTACCCCACTAAAATGCACTCCCCACACTACAGAAATGTATTTACATGGCCGTGCAAGTTAATATGTCTATCAATAAACAGGAAAATACAGCACCAACAATAATCAAGATCCAAGCAATTCCTTTCTACATTTTATTTTCTATAGTAAAAGTATACACATGTGTTTTATTGTAGTATACAGCAAAAAAAGACGTCTTGAAATAAATTGCTATCTTATACATTTATAATATTTGATTTTTATATAAATATAAGATAATATTCAACATTTTTAAAATAAAAACGAAACAAAAAATAAAAATAAAAATAATAATTTTAGTAATTAGTAATAGTAAGTTACATATTAGAAGATTTTATAGCGGATAGCTGGACATAGAAGGTGATGCTGTATATGAGGCGTTTAATGGGGAATGATAATTAATCACAGTAGAGGTTGTTTGTTTTCTAATACTAAATACAGCAATAAAAAGTTGATGTAAATTTATATAGTCACAATTAGAACAAGAACTAATCTAAATGTAACAAGAAAAAAAAAACTTGTATATTTCTGAATAAGATAATTGCTGAATATGAAATATGTATATGATACGATCATAGCATAGTTTGAGATGGTGATTTACTGGGGGACCAGATGGTGCGTGATAGAGAGTGTTTTAAAAACATCAACAGTTGATACACTGTTGTACAAAGTCAAAATGTAAACAAATTTATAATTTTATATTAGCATTTTACAAGTACATAAACTGAACTAAACGTATGTTAAGGTGCCAACACTTAATGCAAGATGGCCGACACTGAAAGTGAGGGTGCCGACATCCATGTCGAGGGTGTAAATGATTATGGTTTAAGGCGGAGGTCATTCTAAATTACAAAAATGACCATTTGATACCAGTTTGTATCAAGTCATTATGTACACAATAGAAAAGTTTTATAGTAATATTATTAAGTACATGAGATGGGAATGTTGGTGCCGACTGTGGTGGTGAGGGCGCACATGGAGCGAAGTGTTGTGGTGTACATGGGGCGTGGTAGAGGTTGTCTTCTTTTACAACAATCAACTTTTAATACAAGTTTGTATATAAAATATTATAACATTGTTTCCGTTATCGATTTTACTCACTTTCATAATCTTCCTCACTTTCATAATCTTCCTCCTTTGTAAAATCTTCCTTACTTTCATAACCAGTGCCACTAAAATTTCTTCCCTCAGAGTTAACCCCACTGTGGACATGGTCATCATACCAACTAACACCACACCCCAGTGGGTAGACAAAAGCCCCACTACTGCCTGGACATGTACATGTTGTGTACGTGTACTTGGTCCTACTATAACTCACCTCGTACCTGTCTATCCAGTGTCCTACTGAAATATGTTTAGGACATCCATGTGGATGTGATACTATCCATGTCAACTTGTCTCCACGTCTCTTGTATTTGTTGGTTACTTTCTCCCATAGATCCCACCAGTGTCTCCACATCTTGTTAAGTTTTTTCAGTAAATCTACGTCACATGTCACACATTTCAACCAACACCAGTCTTCCTCTTTGTTTCCATCACCCACCTCCAAGTTATCAAGAGTGACCAAGGGACTATCTTGTCTATCAAAGAACAATCTACACGTGGTGTGTCTCGCCTCAAGGTCATCAAACACCACGTGTGTGGCCGTGTCTATCTTTACCTCCCCCCACACTCTGCTGGGTGTGTCCGAGTGTTGACACTTGTGACATGGACAAGTTCCCTTTCTGTATTTAATGTTTACATACCTAACATATCCAGTCCCTACTCTCAAGACGTCACTTCCTCTAATGTCATAAAATGGATATGGTTGTTTGGTGTTGGGGTCAAACTCTGGTCTTTCTGTACTGGTCATTTTAACAGCTACCCTGACAGTGAGTTCAGCTGCAGCTTTGATGAACTCAACTAGGAGGTTGTCATGGTAACCTTCAGGCAGGTGATTGATGTTAAAATCGTTGACAGGTATAAACTGTTTGTGACCTGGATTCTTCTCACAGCCATTAAAATGTTTGTGTAGGTCTGCTTCTCCTCCTTCTAACACCTGGATTTCATGTGTACCTGACAAGGTCATCAAAGAGAGTAAATTTAAATTCCTGTGTTACACCTTTATCTCTTCTATTATCTCTTTTAAACTAGATTTAATTTAATCAATACTTTGATTTCAATATACTTAAAGATACCTTTCTAATTTGAATTAGGAGGAAATCTTTGATTTAAGAGATGTAATGTGTGAAGTCTCAAATCTTAAAACTTACATTAACATGGTAGAAACTTGACCATTTAATGTTGTAAGCATTAAAAATAGCCTTATAAATTGATATGGTCTATGATGATAAAGTAATAAGAGTTATATTAAAAAAAGATTTACCACAGAAAATGTCAGATAGATCCTTCTTGGTATACTTGTTGACACTTGGGTCATCATCCTGTGTGTCATCTACCTGGTTGTCATCTGTGTTATCTACCTCACTGTCATCTGTGTCATCTTCCTGATTGTCATCTCTGGCATCTCCTACTTGGATATTTTCTTCTTGGTTTTCTGATTAGTATAAATATATATATTATATATTTATAATAAGACAAATATTTAATTGCTACATGTCTCTCACACTTTTTTTCTCTGTCTATTACAATCAAAATTGTGCAATAGGTAATACGTTTTTGGTGAAGGTTTTCTTAACTCATCGTTCTATGTCCTAAGTTACTAAGTTTAAATTTCTTTAAAAGAATCTTTAGTATGATGACTGTAACTAGACTCTTTAAACCAATCTTTCATATGTAAATATTTTCACAATCAGAGTATTTTAATCAGTATACCCTTTATTTCTTCTCTTTTCCACTGTCTTGATATACATAATTTACTTTTAGAACTCTGAAAATAGAAAAATAAAGAAATTATTAAATTGTTATTTTATTTATTTATAATTTAATGAATAAATGTTATACTTGTTGAATTTAAAATGATCTGACAAAATTTTTAAAGTCTTTAATGATTAGATATAACCATATATACGGTGTATACGGTAGGTTAAATTCAAGTGCAACGAGTGTTGAAGCTGAAGTCATTATAATGTGTCTCAAGTTAATTTTCGCAGGTGAATATTTTTGGCAGGCGTGAAGACCATGATGGTATAATAATTATGTCGTCTGCAACTTTCAATAAGTTAAATGGGCGATTAGGATTCAATCATTGATTGGATACAAATCATGATTACTTTTTTAAAAAATGAAATATAAATTAATAATCAAAGTTTTCATTAATTTCTTAATTTTTATATAAGTATTTAAAAATAATATTTAACTTAGATAGCAGAATTAACATCCTAAAATTGAAAATGTAATATTTTCTTAATTAACTTTCTTCTTTTTCTTTTGGTCCCATATATAATTACCAACTTTAAACTTACAGTAATATATTATTAATGACAATGAAAAAAAACCCACTTTATTTTCACTTAAGTTAAAATTCCAGATATATTTTCTTTAATTTAAGGATACAGACCTAAAAATATAATTATAAATGCAATTGTAATATTATAAAATTCAAATATTTGAAAGTTCTAGAAATATTCTTTTATAAATAATGGAAAAATTCTGTCATATTCCTTACATTTAGGTGATTTATGAAATGTATTTATTTCAAAACTATTCTTTTAAAGATGATTTTTAATTTAACAATGTAATTATGTTTAATTCTTTAGAGTTGGACATTTTTACAATATATTATTTGTGTTTTTATTTAAAACATTGAGTATTTTTAATTCTTTCTATCTTGAGATCATATTAATTTATATAATAATTTTTAAAATTGCTGTGTCTTAAAGAAAACAATTATGTACTGTTTATGCTGTGTAACCATTTTTTTTGCAGTCTGTGTTCATGGCTGCATTATAATATCAGTGTAAAAATTATTTTTTTTTAAATGATAGGGGACGCCAAGATTGTGGGGCCCTAAGCTATAGCTTGTTAAGCCCAAATGTAAATCCAGAACTGTCAGTGCCAGGCAACATTATTAAAGGTTCAATTTTATTAAAATAAAAAGTAATTGTCAAATGTGTTGTACAAGTCTTATTTGTTGTATTTAGTTTTAAGGCTGTAAATAATTTTATCAAAAACATCACTTTTTAAAAATATAAAACAATTTTAAAAAATACTACAACTAAACCACTTACCTCCATTTTATAATTCTTGATTAATATTAATTCAATAACTGTTTACTTATTTCTTTCTTTCAAAGAGAATAGCCTGTTGATATAGTATAGAAATTATATATTTTTTCTGGCTTGAATTTATAGCAATACAATTATTTACAAAAATACATCTTTATTATAAGGTGAAAACACATCATTATTTTTAAAAAAACATTAATAAATATTCCCAATAACAGATTTAAACATTATCATATGTCTCAACAATAAACAGGAGCTTAAAAAAGTCATCTACCTTGTAACTTTTAAATATCTTATTTTCATTTGCTTTCAGTAAACTGAATATGTTGTTATTATTATACTTTTGCCTTTAATCAGTTTATATTTTATGTCAATCACATAATATATATATCTGTTAAATTTACATATAATTTTTACAAATATGTTGAGTTCTACCCGTTTACACATCTCTGTTGTAGTTAAGTTATATTTATAAAAATGTTATCAGGATGGTAAAGATAATTTTAAAAAATAAATAATTGGAATGATCACACCACATGTCATGGACATTCATGTCAATTTATCTGTTGACATCTGCTCCTTTCAAATGACTCAAATCAATCTAAACTTTATTTCCTCTACTTCATCAACTTGTATTAAAAATTTTGTCTCAACTTTATCTAGTTACATTTTAATTGACCTCATCAGATATAAAAGAAGGGAACTAGCTCTACTTTTATTTTACATTTTTTATTTAAATTATTTTTATCAGATCATTTTAAATTTATAGCAGTGATAAGAATATCATTAAAAAAATATTTAAAGCCTATGAAAGAACAATTTAAAATATTAGCAATATCACATTTATAAAATGTGAACAAATGTGGGTATGACTACAGTCTTAAAGATTTGTTGACACATCATTCATCTACTAAATTATAAAATGTATAGTTGAAGTTGCCTGTCTGATTACGACAATTATTTTCCCATCCAATTTACTAAACACTAGTGGAAACTAAAGTCATAACGTGATTTGCGCCCCTTCACCAGCTCATAGCTAAGATTTTTAATATCAAGATTCAAAAGATACAAAATAACTTCAGCTTGATGAAATGAGCGGTTATCACATATTTAGCCACTGTGAACAACTTGGTGAAGTCATTGTAGCGTGAATGAAGCTAGATAATTAAAATACTAAGCACAATAACTGCTTTTAAGCTGTTCTTTTATTTTTTTTCAAAAAATTACCCGTTAGAGAAACGATCTTACCAGTAGTGTAGCGAAGGGGTAGGAGCAAGTTGGGCAAATGGCCGGGGCGACACTTGGCTAAAGGCGGCACATGAATACTCGTTAAAAGTTTCTAGCAAAGACAAATTTACAAGAAAGTGGAGCCTTTTTTTTCAAAGTGAAATAAAAAAAAATTAAAATTTAAAAAAAAAATAATTAACTATCCCAAAGTATTAGAACGTTTATTTTGCCAAATCTTCAAACTCTTTATTAGCTATAAAATCTTCTGATATTAATGCGACTTTAATGAAAAACCAGGGGCTCAAATAGTAAGAGAAGTGAAACTTATGTGGTTCTAACTTGGTCTGTTCTTCAAATTAGGCAGCAAAAATAAAAGCAAAAATAACTGTTCCCTACCATTTTGAAAAACGATCTTATTTAATGCTGCAGTGCTGTGGTAGTGTCGCACTTTTTTGGGCGGCAAAATTCTTGTAGTTAATTAGCTTCTAAAATTGAAAGACGTTAAAATAACTTTTTCTAAAATAAAAGAAAGCCAAGAAAAAAAAATTACAAGAAATAAAGAAACTATATAAAAACTTGTAAACGTTTCTAATGCCAAACTTCAAACTCCACAATGAAGCTTAAGTCTTCTGATACTAATGCTGCTGAGCTGAAATACACAGGGGCTGAAGTAGTGTATAAACATGACACTGATGTTCTGGTACACATAATAGATACAAGGTTAATCTTATCGTAATTAGACTATTGTAGCAAATAAATATAATATTTTAATCTTCGCTACATGTTCTTTAAAAGTAAGCTCCGGCACTCTGAGATAATCTTTTAAATAGGTGTAAAAAAAGAAGTTGCCATCTCAAATTTCAATTGAGCTCATAGCAATTATAAGACATGCAGTTCACAAAAAATCATATTTAAGGGACAAGTACATTTGTGTGAAATGTAAAAAAAAAAGTGAAAATAAGAAAAGAAGACACTGTACAATCTTTCAAAGATTTCTGTAAAGCAAAAGAAAATCGGCATATGGCAAATATTGAGGTTAAAATAATGGACAGCAGATGCCCAACGTGTGTTAAGGCAACTTTATTTCTGGAAACTGTGGAAAGAATAAAAAAAAATTTAAAAAGATGTAAAAAAAAATAATTCTCAATGTCTAATCTCCGTAAACAGTTCATAAAACCTGATTTGTTTAGATGGTACTCTAAATGAAACGAACTCTGTTTCTCTTTTAGTTTTAGTACACTAGAACGTTGTTACGCTATTTTCTATGCCCATACAGGCAAGGCATTTAACAGTCTTTAGAATACTAAAAAGTGATTACCTCATGGAAACATTAAGATGTTGCTTTTAAAATCAATAGAAAAACTGACAGAAGCAGACAAATAAAAAAAAAGAATTTAAAAAAAAGTAGGAACTTTGTTAGTACAATCAATTGTAATTAAATATTTTTTTTTTCTGATTTATGTTTGTAGTTAAATATTGGAAAAAATTTCTTGAAAAAGTCAACAATGGCCGAAATTATTTACAAACGTATTGTGCTAGCCTTGTAGAGACTGGAAAGTAATGGAATACTTAAAAGAAGGTTTAACATTTGCTAAATATTATGTGGACTACCTATCCTTTTAATAAACCTTCCACTGAAAGATTGAGAGGGTAAATTTTTGGTGATTGAAACTAATATGAATCCATGTTAAGTTAAGGGCTGTCCATAAACGAAATCACGTGATTTTGATTTTTATACCCCCTCGCCCTTCTCAAACTTTGTCATAAAAACGAATACCCCCACCCTTTAAAAGCAGTATTTTCTTATTAAAAAGTAGAAAGCTGCCAAGCAATTTTTAAAATTTATATATGCATTTTGTGTTATCTGTCCTATAGTATCGTAACTCTTGTAAAGCCATTGAAACCGTCATAAAACACACTCCCACCTCGTCACAAATGCATGACATCTCCCTTAGGTAGAAAACAGTTGAGAAGAAAATTGTATTCTTCATTATAAACCGAGATTACTGTAGAAATTCATCTGACGCTCTGGTAGTTATCTTAGATATACGGACGCTCCTTCTATAATTGCGTCCACAGACCATGAGAGATGATCTGTTGGCAAGTGATGCAGCGGTCACAGGCCACGGCTATAGTGGCTCCATGCATTACCCCATCCGCCTAATTAGGTACCCATTCAGAGCTGGGTGACTCGGTGACCCCTCAGGACCCTGGATCAAGTCCTCGCCTTCGCGTTGATTCGAACCCGTGACCATCGGCACGACAGTCGAGCGCGCTACCCCTCGACCACCGCGTCCAACACAACTGGCTTGGAGCCCATTATACAAATGGATAATCATGGGGTAATATCTTGATTAATAATAATTAAATGAGTAAACATATAAAAAAGAAATAAAGCAAGCATTATAACACTGGATTGGAGTATAGGCTTTATATTTGATTCAAATGACACGATAACCCGAACTAAAAAAAAAAATTTGATGAATGTATAAATGACATTACCTATCTGTATCAGTGCCACCCACGTAAGACCGAAGTAACTTAAGGAAATATTTTTCCGGTTTCTCACTTCGGGTTTTCCCCAGAGAAAATGTACGTAAATCAACTGCCACGTCATGGCTTATTTACGTGTACTAAAAGCATTCACGTTTGAGTAAAATTCTTTTAGTACAAGATCATTGAGGCATTAAGTGGTAGTAAAAATTGTAATAAAAACATAAATCAATCGGTCAGGAAACTTAAACACATTAAAAACGAGGATACAAAAAAAATATTTTAAAAAAAAATTAATAAAGTATATTAAATACATTAATGTCATACTTACGAAGCACTTACCATATTCTCAATTGGTTTCATCTACAAATTATTATCAAACACAAATGCCTAATTAAATATAGATTTTTATACATTTATATTAACATCAAACATTTTTCTACACATTTTCAATTTCACTCGATTAAACATTTTATCAACCAATATTTTGTGTAATTCACCAATTTGTATCGTGTTATTAGTGAAAGAATGCCTGATTTACAATGTTTTCATTTTGTTATCTTATTAGGGCAGCGGAAATTAACGATTAATTTCTAGATTAATCGTTACAAATTTTAAAGATTAAATTATTTTTTTTACCCATTAGTCGTCCCATCATTTAAAATTATTGGAAAGCAAAGAGTAAAAAAAAAAATTAATTAAAAAATTACAGTCGATAAAAATAAATTTCCTGACGACTCTAGCAGGAATGTTCAGAATGTTAATAGAGTTTTATTACCAGGGTTCTAGCACCTCGACAACTTTTCAAACCAAATGACAGGCATATTAAACTAATGCCAGTCTGACTCAGAGACTGAAACTGAGGACAGCTCTTCTTATGAATTACTGTATTACTGCGTTTCAAAATGGAGAATAAAGTTCCTGAATGCAATTACGCCCTACAATAATGTAAACTTAATGATCACCAAAAATCCCATAATGTCATTCCATACCAAAAACGTTTTGTACATACCGATTACCTCAGCTAAATTTCAACAATTTTTCAACAATGGCTGGTTATATTGTCAATTATGTAGACCTACTTATCACTTGAACCAAATAATGTCAACACGTTTGTTGCGCAGTTGATAAAAAAAATAACATATGAAGGAGACATTCGTGTTCTAATTAGCTTTTCAACAAGAACGTTTAACAAGTTTTAATTGTGAAATTAAAAATTTTAATTTTTGGCTTCAACTTATACTAACGATTAGATAAACGTTAATTTTTTTTTTTTTTAGAAGCTAAGGATTAAATTTAAATTATTCATTAGCAGCCCCTATATAAAAAAACATTTACTTTAATTTAAAACAAGGAAACAAAGAGATAATTCACTTACAATTTCCAAAAGATTATTAACGTCTCGTTAATTTTGTAAGCTCTGTACCCTGGAGAAAAAATAAAAAAAATTAAAGTATCATTTACTTAATTAATAATTGACAGATTCCCTAAAGTCAATACATGGCAATTAATTGTTATTCCTTAAGTAAATTTAAAAATACGTTTATTCCATTGCAGAGGTGACAATATGGATATGCGGAGGGTGAAGACCGCACAGGGTGACACTAACACAAATGCTGACACCAAAGTTGAAAATTTTCTTTTTTCTCATGAAAGGAAACCTCAGAGGAGGTATATGTGGTTGGTCGTGAGTGGATAACACTATAAGCTATTGAAATAGAAAAAAGTAACCCCAGTAACGCCTCTGTTCCTTGTTATTTATACCCCATAACATGGATATTTTATAGAGCTATTAAAAGCTATGGAATAGCGATATAATTATAATATCATAGAATATACACAGCATTTTTAAAGCAGTAGTACCTACCTGTTGGCAAGCCAAATGTGACTATCAAAAAATGGCAGTTTCAAAGTTAAATAGTAAAAGGAATTTTTTTAATCGTCCGTGGAGGGAAAACCGGTTTTATTCAGTTATAATAAATGACCAGGAAAATCCTGATGGAATTAGCAGTGGTTGAAAACCTGTTTTTGGGTGATGGTCCCTTTTTATAAAAGCCACATGACCCGTGAAATGTAAATAACATATGTTGAGTAACGTTGTTTTCAATAAAAGATAATTTTTAGAAATTTATTATTTTTAATATAAATTTTGTTTCGCTCCTTCTATGCAGAAGATAATTGCGTTAACAGACCAATCTATAGGCAAAAAATGCATTGGTCACAGTTCCACGCATTACCCCAGCCGCCTAACTATTGTCTAGTAAGGTACCCATTGGGAGCTGGGTGACTCGGGGACTCCTCAGGTCCCGGGAACAAATCCTCGCCTTCGCGTGGATTCAAACTCGTGACCATCGGTACGACAGTCGAACGCGCTACCACTCGACCACCGCATGTCATCAACCAGTTTCCTAATTTTCGGCTGAGTTTTTGTGAATGCCAACCTCATGTAATTGTCAACATTTTATTATTTTCTATCTTATGCCAACCTCATGCCGAGGAATAATTCCGTACATTTAAATCAAAGAATTCATTGATTTTTATTCATTAGGATTACTGGCTACATCAAGGGAAGCAGAGAATGGATTTCATGTCCATGTAGTTTCTTCTTCTTTTAGCTCAGTTCACATACAAGGGATTGGTTGTTGGAAGATATCAGCTAAATTACTCTACTCTTTTAAAAAATATTCATCGTTTGAGAATGCCAAAATAGTTATGTCTCCCTTGCACTTCCTGGAACAACCTGATTTCATCATTTAATTCTAAGAAGCCAACAGGTACCTTGATGATGGCATCATAGCTATGACGTGAAATAACTTTACACACAAAGAGACACGGGCTTTCAAAACAGAGGACAACATATCAGGTCACGTGAGTGGGGCTAAGTGCTCTAAAATATAATTGCTTATGTTGCATTTTCATTCTGCAATGCTGATGTTCACATTAAAAACTTATTACATGGGAAGAAATTTTTTTAAATTTATTTATAATTATTTCACAGCTGTGTAAATTTTCCACATCCAAAAATCAACAAATTCTGACGTTCAAAATATAAATATATTAAATATTTCATAAAAATTTCTCCAATTGAAAAACAATCCAAGCGTTTACATTCATTTTTAAGGAGAATTTGAGACCCAAAACCAAATAAAGTTATTGTGCCTACCCCGTAGCGTAGCACGGGTGTTTTGGTAGTTTTTTAATATTCGTTTTATATGTGTAATGCTTGTTCGTTGAAGAAGGCTCTTAGCTGAAACGTTCGCTGTTTTGTTACGTGCGGTCAGGCTAACCCTTACCTTGTTTACGTCTTTTCCATTTAATTTTGCATAAGCCTGATTGCAGTCCTACCCCTCATTTTGTTTATTTCATTTAATCAAAAGGCCATCGTTCTCACGGACAGTTGAAATTAATGCAAATCCTGTCAGAATTTTCTTTTTTATTGTTTAGCGTAAATAATGTTTACTGATTTTTAATCTTCTGAAATGTATTTTTTTTTCTTTCCTCCTGACATCTGTTTAGTTTCAGATATTTCAAAATCAATGGTTTAATCAATAATAACAGAAAAGAATTAAGCTGACTAACTACATTACCAATAGTCATCGATTAGTCAGATGCGAGTGTTGGAATTAAATCATTTTTGCACATCATTACTTAAATTTTTTTTTTTTTAAATTTTAGATGACTGTTTAAAGTGGAATCATATTTTGCTAATGAACAAAAACATTTACGAAAATTAAGTAATTCTTCAAGTGCCAATAGAAAAGTAAAGTAAGAATCTTCTCCGTGTCCGCCAAAAGTCACGTCTATCACCCGTTTCAATGCATCTCTATTCTTTTCCGATTGGCGACGCTCCTGACTAATCAAACCAGATATTGCAGTCTCATCATTTGAAATACGATATTTAGCAGGCAGGTAAAGTTGTATTGCGGTTTGCTGTAGATAAGAAATTTCGTGTTTATAATTCATTTTTAAAAAATCTTTCCCTGAAACCTTTTAGTTTTCACTGAGGTCGTCTTTAGGGGGGGGGGCGCCTTTTCAGACCCAACAGGGGTGAGGGGGGCAAACTGCACCCTTTCGGCCCTAACGTTAAATCTGCCACTGCGCCGTATAAATAGTAATGTGTCATTACTTATCTTGGAATTGAGTTGATGTGATAACATTTAAAGTACAGTGTATGACTCATAGTATATGTCATCTACTTGGTTTTAGTTGGCTACTTACATTTGCTCCCCAATAATCTCACATCTAATCCATACACATACACACACCTAAGCATAAAAATAGTCGGTATATTTTACTCGATTCAAAGATAACGCTTATTAGGGAAAAAAACAGATGTTATTTCAAGAGTGAGGAAATAACGTCATGCCTACAAATACAAACTTAGAAATTAGGTAATGAGGGAAATGACTTTTTATAAATTATTAATTTATGACAATCTTATTTTTGATTGGTTTTGTTTGTCATTGTTTGTACTTCGATTGTAATAATGAAATAGATCTTGACAAATTTCTTGTGTTCATGATTCATGAACTACAATATTTAATTTTTTATGATGACGTTATTTTATTTTTATATATCAAGCAAGTCAATCAACGCCGGAGAAAAAAGCAAAGAAAATGAAAGTGAAAGAATATCTCGGTAACATCAAGAGGGGAAATTTACTTGATCTATTTCTCTATGTGTTAAATATCACTTCATGCTTAAAATACCCTCAAATATACTGCTTCATTACTTAAGGAATATTAAATGCTGTTCATAAATTTTACTCCCATTTAAAAATAAAGAAATAAAACATAGATTCTACATCAAATCTGTTTTATTGAGATAAAATTTATTTTTTTATATTAATAATACGCCATAAACAAATATATGGTTTCTGCTTTTTTCAATGTAAAATATAACTGCGTCCATGCCTGTAAAACAAAGATTTTTTGTTAACTTTTTGCACAAATAAATAAATTAAACTAAAATGTTCAGGCTAACGACGCGGTAGAATGATTTCTAACAATAAACTTGGCTTTGCTTTTGAAACAAAAGCTGAAAAACATAACAAGGTAAAAGACACACACAAAACTACCAAGTAAACAAAATGAATATCATTTGTGCAATGAAAAACAAAACTTATAATTTGTATCGTTTCATAAGGGGCGCGGTTGTCTAAGTAGTAGCTCGCTGGACTACCGCACCGCAAGGCCCCAAGGGCATTGTGCTAACCACACAATCTCATGCTCGTTAGTGGTCCATGAAAATCGTAAGCGCTACTGCACCTGCTCCCATGGACCGTCATCGTATATAAGGGATCCATTTATATATATATATATATATAAGTTTCTTAGGTTCATTTTGAATGTATAATAACATAGAGTTACTTTTTTTTTTCTTTTACAGCCACAAATATCCAGCCCTACATAAATGAAGTGGATATTTACAGTTCATATAAACTGAACGTGGACAAGTTAAACGGTTAGTTTGAGAGCAGAATAAGAGTTATAGACTTAACATTTTTAATGGCTATGAAAAAACTGTTTAAAGTTACCATAATTTCATCAATAAAAAAATGTACTTGTTTAATATCTCATGAACGAGAGACTAAGATTTGAAATCATATATTTGGGATTTATGGCCTATGAGAAAATTTATCAGGTTGAGAGTGTTTGGAAGTTTGGATCTTGAGTTAGAGGAAATTAGTTTTAGAAATTTGGGAAGATGAGGTCAATTTTTTGTGAAAATGTATGCTTCTGTTTTTTAAACTAGGGTTTAAAATAAGTAAAAGTTAGGAGATATAGTTGTGGGAGGTTTTTGTTTAGATTTTTCGAGGTTAGGGTTTAGAGTTAGTAGAACTTTAGGTTTAGAATCAGTCAAAGCTGAAGCTTAGAATAAATGGATATTTGGTGTTTGAGTTTGTGTTAAGTAAATTTTAGATAATTTGTTTTTTGTATTGTTTGTATTATGGTTTCAAGTTTTTATGCATTTGAAGCTTATTTTGGGTCGAAGGCTTGGCATATATATTTTGGATGTTAAGATTAAAAGTGTGAGAAAGATAGGGTTTACAGTAAGTGTATTTTATGGTTTAGAGTGAGTAGAAACTGAGTTGTAAAATTTGATTAAATCCTGAATTACTGTGTTGTATTCACTGCTTAATTAAATCAGTTTTCTTTTTGTACCGTCTTGACACCAGTTGGCAACATAAATTATTAGCGCATTTTCGAGAAGTCGAATGCGCTATTGCACCCGTTTTGTCCGTCCGTCCGTCTGTCATCACCCTAGATCACAGAATCCATAAGTCCTAGACCCATGATGTATATATGTTTTTTGTATGTCCTGACCTGCCATTTGTGCATCAACACTCAGTTACTCGATCCGTTAAAAAACCCCGTTAAAACTACCAAAAAACTTTGCGAATCGAGAGGTAACACTGGCGCAGGAAAAGGCAGCCATTGCCGGAAGTCGAAAAGCGTGCAAAAGAATTAGTTTTTTTGTTGTTGACGTCATTAGAAGACGTGTAAAAAGTTTAGAGAGTTTTACGTCATCATTTGTGGTGACTTGTAGTTAAATTAAAGAGAAAATAATTTTTTTTTTTAAATGTAAAGAAATGAATTTAAAAAAAAAAAATGTCAGGTATATTCATTACACAAGAACATTCATAAAAATATGTCTAAAATCTAAACACAATTACTGATAACTACATAATGCTGATACCTGACATAAGTACTGATACATAATACGAAAATGCGCTAACACGTCCTGAGTTCCAAAAGGGACCAGGCTTAACATGATTTTTTTTTAAAAGCTCCTGGCCTAATTGAGTCTTGGCTTTATCTTTTCCTAAAAATAACACATGTCCTAGAATCTTATCTTAGTCAGTATTTTACATGTGTACAAAATGAGGCGGCTTCCAACTATACACACTATACTGATCCGTGCCATAGGCCTATAACAGGATTGGCCAGGCCTTTAGTAACTAAGGTTAATTTTATAAATGTTTACAATGTTAAGAGCCGTATTTAGCCATTATAGTTCACGCCCCTCCTCGTATTAAAAATTTCTCAAGTGATTTTTATTTAAATGAAATTTTTATTTAAATTTAATGACTTGAAAATTTCAATTATCTCATCTTATCTTATATGTTACAGACGCTCCTTCTATACAGAAGATTATTGCGTCCTAGTCATGAAGGTATGCTGGAGAAATCAATGCTTAACTTTTACTAAGTTAACAAATTAAAAAAGAAAATGTGTGATTTGAAAAACTACGTTACACTCACAGTCTATATTAAGTGTTAAGCTTATGCCGAGACGCCTTTGAACCAGTAAATTTCTTTAAATATGGTTGGTAGTAAGTAATAGTGATGGGAAGAAGCTATGTCAGGTTACGTTTGTAAGTTACGTTCTGATGCTATGAGTTTATGAACTGAATTATGGAGTACAAAGATTCACAGCAGAATTGTGTACCGAAAATGTATATAACTTGCTAACTTAAATTGAGAAAGTTTTACTTCCGACACGATCTTGCATAAATTCATCACAGACTGTGATTCTTTTCATCTCCCCTGATATGCCATAACTCTAACAGCTCCATTTCAGCAGCAGAAGTTTCCATATCAATATTCATTGGAAGCTGGAAGCCATCTTAGATTAAATCTTTTATAATCGATTTAAGTGAAAAACAATCCAGGATTTTATTTGTGTCAAGTCATTAAATTTGGCTTCAAGTAATCCTTGAAGCATATTTCTATATTCACTAAACTTTCTAAGTTGAATTCGATCCTAAGAGTATTGATTTGGGCTAACCTGAATCTGAAGACATCGAAGGGCTTTAACTTACGTGGCTGGATATCTCTTTGGAGAATCGAAACTTTGTTCCGAAAAGCTAAAGATTTTCAGTGTATGTTCGGAAATAAGCTCAATATTTCCTTGCAACCAAAGTTTCAGAGTTAGTAGAAGTTGCACAATGTCAGTCAGAAAATCAAATATTTCATACAAGCTTCGTCTGGCGGCTGTGGATAAGAATTGTCTTTTTCTTAAATGAAAACATTAATGGGTTCAAGCAGCTCTACACATCTAATTAAAACATTGCTGGTAGATAACCATCTTACAAAACAGTAAAAAAAACTGGTCATCAGATTTGTCTTCGAGATCTAGCTAGACAAATAATAATTTGAGCTTTATTTGATTCTCTACACTTGAATGAATGAAACTCACTATTTGTAGAACAGTCGTCATTGACCTTTTGAATTTAAAATATTTGGCTGCAGAGCTTTTCACTGTGAATGATGCAGTGTACATGAAGAATATCTGGATATTATACTTCATTCGCGAAAGCTCCATGAGAAGTATATTTTTACCATGCATCGATGCCAAGGGCGTTTGATATCAACATGGCAAGTAACTTTTTTCAGTGCCACCAAGGTTAAAAGCTCTTCTTTTACAGTCATGTCTTGTGAACCGCTACAATCGAAAGCTTTCACTTGTGGCATATCTTAAATATCTGTTTGTTCATCAAGATCCAAACTCAAAGATACGGAGTTCTTATGATCGTTCCTTCAATATCAGCGTAAATGCTTAAAACACGTCAGTCAGTCGTGTGGCGTGACATTTGAAGTGGTTTTACAGTAACTAAGTCTGATATTATTTTGATCTAAGATTGAAATTACTACTTCGATATTTTTCTTAATAAAGTCTCCATAAGAGTAACGTTGTTTAGCACGAGCAATATTCCAAACGATGACGTAGCTTGTTTCAGTTGAAGTGACCCTTCTTTGCTGAAAGCTGAAAGTTCTGTTAGCTGCTGACAAATTCCAGACTTTGGCTCAGCAAGCTCCTCGTTATGTCGCAAATTTCTCTACAGGTGATACCGAAATGCTATCTCTGCATGAAATTTTCAAAGTATTGTTATAAAAGCCAGAGATTTTGGCTTCGTCTAATGATGATTTAAGGATTTCATATATAACGAGTTTAACAGACTGGCTAATAAATGGCAAAAGAAGCATAAGGATTGATATTCGTAATCTTTTCTTTTACTACAACTTGTTCTCCGTTCATGTTTGCAAAATCATCATATACCTGGCCTCTCAATTTAGCCAAAAGAAATTACAAAACATTTTAGCTCGAACAATTACTTGATAATATTTAAATCCGAATAAAGTTCCAAAAATATTCATGATTGCTAATATCTCCTTTATCCATTGACTCATTATTTATAGCAAAGTGCAATTGTTCTGTCTGATGCGCAATATAAGGAATTTAGTAACAATGCTTTTTTAAAAAAAATATCTATTAAAGTTGGGGTAAGACCTGAATTGACTTAGAGCTATTTTAAAATGTAACCCCCAAAAAATAAATAATTTGAAACCGTCTTTGAGTATGTCGATCATGTATTAAAAAGTGGAACGAGATTTTAGTTGGAACATGTCATTAAAGCTGACTTTAAATTCTTATTGTAAACCTTGGTACCTATCTTTCATACATTTACTGTGATTGGTAAAATGAACACAGAAGAGCCACATTCATGCTCGCAAGCGGCTGTTTGTCTAACGTTGATCTAATATTTTAATTAGACATTATGTTCAATAAGGTGATTGACCTCATTTTGTAAAATAACTCATTGTGTCATCACTAATTCTCAAATCACAGGATCCATTATGACTGCATATGCATGTCCCTTATTTGTTTCTTTATTTTTACATTTAGAGAAGTGTTTGGTTTCTTCAAAATCGCACTTAAGTTTATGCGTTTGTTCCTTTTTCCGAAAATAACCGAGAGCTACACTTTAAAGAGTATGTATTCTACTTGCATTAAGTGTTTGTTTTTAAAATATATTTTAAAATCTATGTTCCGCTTTTTTCCCCCAGTTTTATATTCGCAGCAGAATATGGAAACGAACATTAATTTTGCAGATTGCGATAAAAATCCTGGGCACAAAGAATTCGTTCCAATTAACGGGTTCAGCTTTCGTAGGCTTCCACCACCTTACCACATGGATGAGATGTTCAACAGTCTAGTCACTTCCCTCGGTAAACATGTTGTAAAGATATCATTTCAAGGAACAAGTCTAATCAGTCCACAAGATTTACCGAAAAAAAAATGAATTTTTCGGCAGTGGAAATGAGTGTAGAACTTATCCTGTATGGGAATGGGGAGAGATTAAAGTCAGAACGGCTGCTCACGTGGTGTGTATTGATGACGAAGCATCCCGTACAACATGTCTCATGTTTTATGATTCAGAGAACTCGGAGACAATCAAACTACAAGGGATAAGAGTGAGTCGTATCAGTAGACTGTACGATACTGCTGAGATAATGTGTGTTACTCATGACGTATACTTAGCGGATGAGCTGATGTACAGGATTTACGATTATAAAAAATATCATGAAATACTTTACAAGCGATACTTGACTAAGTCAGATAATAACTTAGTTATACTAATTTCTCACCCACATGGTCACTCATAGCAAGTTACTTTCGGAAAGACCAGAAAATTCAAGGTAGTATAAAAACTCCGTAGTCACATTTCCTATATTAAATATTACTACGACAGTCACGCTTGTCCGAGCAGTAGTGGGGCACCTGTCTATATGTTAAACAAAGAAAGTATTTGGATATCGCCCCCACACAGTGAAGCCTATGGTAAAGGGGGGCAGAGTGGGAAACTTTTTAGTACCTTATGGTTAGCTGGAGTGGAGATTTTATGTTATCAATTCTTCGCAGAAAGTCAATAAGTCATTTCAACTTAACAGTTTCCCTTAGTCTTGACTTTCATTCTATTCTTTTTTTTCCCAATAAAATGAGAATTTGAAAAATGTAGACAATTGAATGTAGTTGGGTGACATATTTTTTCATCTTAGACCTGAAATTATTCATGATAACAGACGAAATATTTTGGCAAGCTTTCATATCACTAAACTGAAACTGTAATTAAAATCATTTTGTTTTTTTAATCTGATTATTGATTGTACAATTCAAGTTTTTTTTTTCAATATTAAATTTTTAAAAAATTAATTAACTTTTTAAACATAAAATGTACAATAGAATACAATTTGTCGTTGCTTTGTTTTGGTCAATACACAGTTCCAACCAAGTTTCTAATGGTGGTTTATATTAGCTTTATTTTTATTTCATTTGATTCCTTATTATTATTTATTATTGTTTAAACTTTTTTTTTTTTTGGTTGCAAATGCAATTATTGACCGTCACTCTCTTGTTTCTTGGAAAACACTAAGATACTATTTTAAGGTTTAGCATCTACATATATTTATTAATTAATTTCTTTGTATGTTTGTGTCCTTATAAAAATAAGAATATCTGATCGGTTTGGTGACTTATTATTTTTAAATTTATACTTGTTGAAGAACATTTAATTTTTTTTTTATTATTGTCTACCTACGAACAATTAATCAATTATTTTGTTTTGTAATAAAACTTCATCAGCATGTTTTGATTCATACTTATGTATTTTATTTACTTCATCACAATTAAAACTTTACATTAAAAAATAATATAATCTAATTTAAGTCGTAATATTGTTGCAGTTCTATCATGGAATTTAAATGCTAAAAATCGGAACACTCGATAGTGTATTGCCAAGAATTTATAGCATCATAAAATATAATCCGTCCTCCAAAGCTCAAAGTGATTTATTTATATATAAACAGTTTATTCTGGCATTGCAAGCACACCATAAATGATAATGTAGAAGTAAACGACAGAATTGTTATTCTTATGTTCTCATGAAAAATTATTATAAGAAAGTGAAATCACGTAGAATTGCTTATTAACGCTAAAGAAAGTTGTTACAAACGGTAACAAACGGTTGCCCCGCCCCCTCTCTGCTTTCCTATATAAAATCGCTCTGTCATCTCTCAGTTTCACTTTTTCTTTGCATACTTCGGATTCCACCGCAGCTAAGTTCCTTCATTTTTCATTTTTAATTTTTAATTTCGTTTTGTTTGTGTCTTGTATGTTCGTTGATAAAGGCTCTTTGCCGAAACGTTCTCTGTTTTGTTACGTCCGGTCAGGCTAACCCATACCTTGTTTACGTCTTTTCCATTGAATTTTACAAACGTAACTTTGTTTTGACGGTCGCTGTTTTGAAGTCGCTCCACTATTTGTATACTATACTGAACTATAATTTTATTGTTATACTTATAAAATACATCAAAATACGCTTGTCTATATATTTTCAGCTATGGTTAGGTCAAACAGAGGTGGAAAGAAGACATTCACTGAGGAGGATTTACAATATTTTATTGATTAAATTTATTTTCCAGTCTGATGTAAAAAGCCACTCAATATCAATCTATAATATCTGAGACAATATATTGTTTTTATTTTAAATTTTCACATCCATTGTATGCTTACTCAATGTGTGATTCTATGCGCCTGATTATTTGCCATTAACGTCGCGCAGTAAACTGTCAGACAGTGAATTGATTTGAAAGAAATATTTTTTTTCCAATGGTTTTTAAAAAATCATGCATTTAAGGGCTATGAAAATTAGCTGTGTGTTAACTTATTTATTTAGATGACCTTTACGTTAATCAGAATTGTACATCTCACGTACTAGTAAAATAAATTATTATCATTTACTCGAGGCTTTTTAACAAAAACACAACGACAAATGTCACGAAGTGTTAAGACTTTCATGGGAATTCCAACTTACATATTGGGGATAAGTAGCAGTAGAAAGACTTTTGTGGGTGTTTTCCTGTATGATATATATTGTGACTTGGTATCAAGCTAATAAAAAGTATATTCTTCAGTGTAGCTCATGAGTTTAATAATTTATAATATAAAAATATGTTTTTATTACAACATCCTTAGCTTAATGTTCTTTTATTTGATGATTTCTTTTAAATTTGAATCGACAAAAAAAATTTAGTTTAATGATGTACATATAAAACCAAATATGTTGTTTTCATATATAAAGATATATAGGTTTTGTTTTCATATTGAAAGATACATTGCCAAAGGTGTTTAGTTTATATATATATATATATANGACATCTTCCTGAAGGCTGTTTGTCTCAAATCCCTGACTGTCATCTGTTATATATAACTATATTACAAAATGAATTTAGTTCATACATAAAGCTATATAACAAAATTAGTTTAGTTTATACACATTCTTACAGCTATATAACAATATGAGTTTAGTTTATGCATCTAGTTACAAACAGAGAATTAGATTCAATAATTATATGTTAATGCTTTAAATCAAACTAAAAAAGTAACATTTATATTTTATTGTCTTAAGGGTGTACATGAGGCGTTTAACAGGGAATGATAATTGACCGCAGTAGAGGTTGTTTGTTGTCTAATACTAAATACAACTATCAAAAGTTTATGTAAATTTTTATTTTATGAATTCACAATTTTAAGAACAAGAACAAACTTAAATAAAACAAGAATAAAGAATAAATTGTTATTACTACACTAAATAATTGTTGTCGGTAAGGGTGCCGATTTTAGGTGGGAAATCACATGGAGGGCGTTAAATAAGCTGATATTAATTATAACAAACAATACTTACAAGAAGATGTCTAAAAACTTGTACTTATTTTGAATATGTTGTATGTGTGTGACAAGATAACGTCATAGTTTGAGATAGATGGTGTTTAACTGGGTGCCCAGATGGTGCGTGATAGAGGGTGTTTTACAAACATTAACAAGTTGATACAATATTGTACGAAGTCAAAATTTAAACAAATTTGAAATTTTATATTAACATTTTTTTAGTAGTTAAACTGAGTTAAATGTATATTAAGGTGTCGACACTTAAAGTAAGGTGGCCGACACTGAAAGTGAGGGGGCCGACATTGCTGTTGATGGTGTAAATATTTATGGTGAGGTGGAGCAAGTTGCAACGCGCAGCTCATTCTTAATTACAAAAATGACCATTTGATACCAGTTTGAAACAAAATTTTTATAGTAATATTTTACAATTATATGAGATGGGGATGTTGGAGGTAGGGATCTGTCACTGGTGGTGGGGGCGCACAGGTGACGTTGTATTGAGGGTGTAGGTGGGGTGTGGTAGAGTGTGTTGTCTGTTACAACACTCAACAGTTGATACAAGTTTGTATGAAGTATATAAAATACTATAACATTTTTACATTATTGATGTTACTTCCATTCATCACCAGTGCCACTAAAATTGTTTCCTTTAGAGTTGATCCCACTGTGGACATGGCCATTATACCAATCAGCATCAGATCCCAGTAGATAGACATAAGCCCCACTACTGCCTGGTCATGTACATGTTGTGTATGTGTACTTAGTCAAAAAACCAATAAAATCACTCCCCTTGTACCTGTCTATCCAGTGTCCTACAGAGATCTGTTTAGGACATCCATGTGGATGTGATACTATCAATGTCAACTTGTCTTCAGATCTCTTGTATTTATTGTATACTTTCTCACATAGTTCATCCCAGTGGTCCACCATCTTGCTCAGTTTGTACAGTAAATGTACGTCACATGTCACACATCTCAACCAACACCTGTCTTCTTCAACGTTCGCAAAAATCATGTTCCAGCCATTAAGAGTTACCAGTTTACTGTCTTGTCCATCAAAGAACAATCTACACGTGGTGTATCTCGCCTCAAGGTCATCAAACACCACGCGTCTTGCCGTGTGAATACTTATCTCCCCCCCCCCCCCACACTTTGCTGGGTGTGTCCGAGTGTTGACACTTGTGACATTGACAAGTTCCCTTGTTGTATTCAATGTTTACATACCTAACATATCCAGTCCCTACTCTCATGATGTCACTTCCTCTCATGTCATAAAATGCATATTGTTGCTTGGTGTTTGTCCAAAACTCTGGTCTTTCTGTACTGGTCATTGTAACAGCTACCCTGACAGTGAGGTCAGCTGTAGCTTTGATACACTTAACTAGATCTTTGTCATGGCAACCCTCAGGCAGGTGATTGATGTTAAAATTGTTGACAGGTACAAACTGTTTGTGACCTGGATTCTTCGTACAGCCAACAAAATGTTTGTGTAGATCTGCTTCTCCTCCTTCTAACACCTGGGTTTCATGTGTACCTGACACGGTCGTCAAATAAAGTATATTTTAATCAATGTGTTACACCTGTCTCTCTTCTGTTATCTCTATTGAACTAAATTTCAATAAGTCTATACTTTTATGCAAAATCTTCAAAGATAAATTTCTAACTTGAATCATGATAAATTATTTTATCTAAGAGATACAATGTGTCAAGTCTAAAATCTTAAAACTAACATAAACATTGTAAAATTATACCATTTAATGTTTAAAACATTAACGATAGCCATGTAAATTGATCTGGTCTTTGATGATAAATTAATAAGAATTATATTTAAACAAAAAGATTTACCACAGAAAATGTCTGATTGATCCTTCTTGATATACTTGTTGACACTTGGGCCATCATCCTGTGTGTTATCTACCTGGTTGTCATCTATGCTATCTTTCTGGCTGACATCTTCCTGAAGGCTGTTTGTCTCAAATCCCTGACTGTCATCTGTGTCCTCATCATGGTTATTTTCTTGGCGATTTTCTTAACAAGATATTTATAAATCTTGTTAGATGTTTAATAATACATTACTTAATTGCTAAATGTCTCCCTTCATGTTTCTCTGTCTTTATAATAAAAATTACATAATAGGGAATAATTATAAGTACATATTTCAGTACTACGACTTATGTCTTAAGTTTAAATTTCTTAAAAATAATAGCTACTATTATGACTGTAATTATACTTTTGAAATCCATCTTTTGATAATAATAATAATAAACTGATAATTTATATAGTGCTGTATCCCAGTAAGGAACTGGGCTTACAACACTTTACATGAAGGTAATAATATACATATAAATAATAAATTAGCATTCGTACCATAAGAACCACATTAATTACAATAAAAAAAGTAGATGGTGTTTCTCACCGAAAAAAAATTAAACGACGTCTGTGTTTTAGATTATATTTTAATATTAGAAAAGGGAACGATGCAAAAAGTGTATGTAGATTCTATAATTATAAAATACTTTGTGTACATTTCAGTATGTTTAATAATTCGTATTTATCAAACAAGGCTCAGTTACTTGTGCTTTTTGAAATATGTAAAAATTAGGGCTGTTATCGATTAAATTAAATTTAATCGTTAACTTTTGAAAAATTACCGATTAATTAATCGATAATTTTGTTAAGCTAAAAATAAAGATGTATGACGTCATTAAACTGAAAATTTCAAGGGAAGTAATAAAAACGGACAATCAGTATGCGCATTAAGTTATTTTTAAAACAATTAGCACTGAAAACAAGTTAAATAACGAATTAAAGTTGAGGCACTTGAATGAAAATTTCAAATTAATTTTATAAATATAAAAGTAATACAGCTGTATAGAAATTAATTGATGATTACTAAAAACATAAAGATAATCTTTTTATCCCAAGTCATTTGAAAGCTATGATTTTTTTTCTAAGACCTCATAATCTCTTTTTTCACTATTTCGTTTTCCTTCACATTTTGTGCCCTTTTATTGCATTTTTTAAAATGCCCATAACCTAAGTATTTAATTTAATTAAATTTAAAGCACGTACTATTGTTAGGGGATATATTTTAAAATAAGTAGAATCTAGTTCAATATAATGTCAATGAATTTAAATTTTGTTATTGTTAAATAGTTAAAAACAATGTTTTTTTCAATATCATTGACATTGTCCTTATAAAAAAGGTTATTTCAAAGTATACTCATTCCGAATTCACCTAACGGAGAAGTTTGTACGTAAAAAAATAATGATAAAATAAAAGCAATTATTAATTAGTTATTGAAAAACAAAAACATTTTTCTATTTTTAATCACTATTTTATCGATTAAAATAATTTTAATCGATAAAATAATTTACCGATTAATCGAGAAATTAATCGGTAATTTCC
The DNA here is from genome assembly GCA_002072015.1 of Radix auricularia. Classification (NCBI taxonomy): domain Eukaryota; kingdom Metazoa; phylum Mollusca; class Gastropoda; family Lymnaeidae; genus Radix; species Radix auricularia. The sequence continues at coordinate 226,819 of MUZC01004769.1, forward strand.
GCAGCCCTAGTATATATATATTTAAATTAGGGCTGGTAAAAATTAATTTATATTTATTAGTTAAATTTTGAAAATTTAAAGACTAATTTCATGAATTAATCGCCTATTTCGATTAAATCCAGATATCTCAAGGGAAGTATAAAAAAAAAGTTAAATGACAGCTTAAAAAAAAAAATTGAAAAAAAAAGTATGTTCTTAAATTGTATTTGAATTTTATCGATTAACTTTTTTTAAAACGATATTTAATCTATAAAAATATCAACGATTAAATGTGGAACTTAATCGTTTATTAATCTGTGCTCATACAAATATTTTTATTGCTAGTATATTTTAATAATTATACCCTTTATTTCTTCCCTCTTCCGTTTTCTTGATATACATGATATATTGTAAGAAGTCTGAAAATAGAAAAAATAAAGAAATCATTATGTGATTAAAATTTTATTCATTTAATAAATAAATGTTAATTTTGTTGAACTTTCGTTTTTTCTCGTATATCTTGTACCGTCTTTAATTATTAGACATATTCTTAAAACGGTAAGTTATAGTACTACGAGATGGTGAAGTCATTATAATGTGTATCTAGTTAATATTCACATGTGAATATCTTCCTAGGTGTGATTACTATGATCATACAATAATTATGTCTGCAATTTTTAATAACTTCGCATGTCTTGGCCCCTTCGGGGATGGATTGGCGCCAGGTGGACCGGTCCATTGCAGCTCTTTGGCACGTGTCTGTGTTGATGGCAAAATATTTCAGTGAGGCTTTCAAGGTGTCTGTGAAACGTTTCTTTTTCCCACCATGGAACAGCTGGCCGTGCTGGAGCTTGCCTTAGAAGAGTTTCTTTGGCAGTCTCTCGTCTTGCTTTAGGACTGCGAGTTAAGCAAAGAGAAACTGGGACTTCAACAGAAGGCAGAAGGTGCTGCGGAGACCTGATTTTGCCAGTACCTATATGTCTGGAATTTTGTCATGCAACTTTAAGCAAATGAACTTCCTGAGACTTGTTGTGTAAAATTAGTTCAGATTTTTAGCATGGTGTTCATTACAGTCCATGTATTGCTTGCAAATAGCAGTATGGGGAGCATCACTGCCCTGTATACTTTCATCTTGGTCTGGGTGGTAATGCCTCTTCTGTTCCAGACATTCGGGTACAACTTGAAGCTGGCCCTGGCAATTCAGGCAATCACTTCGTCATCATGGTGAAATTATGAGACAGTGTGATGCCTAGATAGGTGAAACGTTTCACTGCGTTAAGTTTCTGGCTGTTGACAGTGATGTTGGGCTCAACGTAAAGCTTTCCACGCGCGGGTTGATGGAGGACTTCAGTCTTCTTTGTTTTAATTGTCAGACCAAAGTTAGTGCAGCGCTGGAGAACAGGCTAACACTGCGTTTCTTGTCGGCTTCTGGGGCAGTATTGAGGGCACAGTCATCAGCAAACAGCAGGTCTTTCATGACCTTTTTTCTGCCCGGAGCCTCCGAAAGTTGAACAGTTGCCTATCGGTCCAATACATCAGTTTGACACCAATATCCACGTTTCTGAAGGCTTTTACCAGCATGGCGGAAAAGATGAGGCTTAACAGTGTTGGTGCCAGGACGCAGCCCTGCTTGACACCGTTTGTAACTGCTAAAGGGTCAGATGACTCTCTCTTGTCCTGGAATCAGGCCTGCATGCCTTCGTGGAATTGTTGCACCGAGACGATGGATTTCCTTGGGCAACCATACTCTGCCATGAACTTCAATATTAAATATATAATTAAAACTAACTTCTATGTTTTGATTCTTTTTATTTTGACCTCTAAGTTGGCCCAAACCTGATGTTTGACAGTTAATTTGGCCCTCCAGCTGAAAAGTTTGGAGACTCCTGCTTTAGGGTTACACGTTGTTAAGATGTATTATTTCTGTTTTCATTTAAAGCATTTTATGTTTTAATAATTTTTTTTTTATAATTGAAATCAAGATATTTGAGATGTGGGGCCTTTTTGAAAGCCAGGTATTCTATGTGAGAACCAAAAATGAAAAAAAATATTACAGAGGACCCCAAGGTTGGTTGCGGGGCATTAAGCTATAGCTTGTTAAGTAAATAGGTAAATTTAGTACAGTCTGTACAAGGCAATATTATTGAAGCTTCAATTTCATTAAAAGAAAAAGTAATTGGAAAATGTGTTGAACAAGTCTTATTTGTTGTGTTTTGTTTTAAGGCCTACATTGATTTTTATCAAATATATGACTGTTAAAATATAAAATAATTTAGTAACTACATAAATTTCTTACCTCCATTTTACAGTTCTTGATATATATTAATTCAATGACTTTATCATGTTCTTTTTCTGTCAGAGAGAATAGTTTGTTGACGTAATATAGAAATTAAAAATTGTATCTTGATTTAATTTATAGACTTATATACCTTTTTAAAATATAAACTGCATAATAAGTTTAAAAAAAAATTATTTTAAACCAAGAATAAATATTGACAATAATAGTTTTAAACAGCAGCATATATCTCGACAGTAAACAGGAGCTTTAAAAAGTCATCTACTTTGCTATTTTTAAATATATCTTTTTAAGTAGTTTTCAGTCACCTGACAATTTTGTTATTAATATACTTTTTCATTTTACCAGTTCACATTTTTTTTTTCTTTCATTGCTTTCATTTGTATCAAGTTTTAAAAAATATATATATTTTGTTTCGTTCCATAAAATGTTACCTGTAAACTTCTTATAGAAAATAAGATTATGAAAAAACAAGCTCAAATAATTTATTTGCCCATTCAGAAAGGCCATTATATTATTATTTACAATAAAAGCTACATTATATTTGTATTATGATTAGTGCGAAAACTTTTAACAATGTGAGAATACAGAAAAACAAACAACATTGAAATCTGCTTTTACTTCTACTTGTATGTGATTGAAATANTATATATATATATATATATATATATATATATATGTGTGTGTGTGTGTGTGTGTGTGTGTGTGTATTAGTGCTGTGCAATTTTATGATTAATGTCCTTATCAATCATTTAAACTTAAAACGATTAAAATATTTGTAACGATTAATCTAACCCTCACTTTCAAATTTACAAATTATTGGAAGTAAGAAAAAAAAATACGTTGGCTCACGAAAAAATATTATAGTACTGTTTAACCTCTAAAATTCATACCTTCTCATTTGTTTCAGATTTTATTCACCGTGTGTTTTATACAATATTGACACATTTGACACATACATTCATTATGATCAAGATTAAAACCTGTAGGGGTTTGGAACTTTTCATCTTGCATCGCTAGGGACTGGGGATCCTTCATATCATAAAAAATAAACTATATAAATAATATTTAATGATTTATTTTGGCTTGAGGGATACATAGAGTCAAAACAGAGTATACTCAGTATACTTTAACGGTACGGCCCTTATTTAAATACTATACTAGATTTAAACTCTAAATCTACTTATTGGGTGAAACATGAATTAAAATCAAGTCATTTTTCGTAGCCATATCTTTATGGTTATTACTAGTTCCAATACGTACATTATCAATAAAGTAATCGTGTTAGCGACGTATTTAGGGTTGCTATGAAATTTCAATTTGTTAGAAAAGAATTAGTTGTTTGCATTAAATCCGTCATTTCAAACCGATGACAAAGGGTAAACTTTTCAGAATTTTATCTTACTATTGAATAGACTATGACTTTGATAGTAGACTTTTATTCACTTTTTGTATTATCGCGCATTTACTTCAGTTTTGATCCAATAAATTTCTATAAAGCTATGAATTTTTTCATTTCAGTTAGGCCGACATCATTTTAAACAGTTATTAATTAGTCAAAAGTTAAATTCCGTCTATTTTTTTTCTGAGATATTTTAGTTTTGTAAAACACCAATGGGCTTGAATGTGACCCTTATACCCTTAAGGGTTCAGTTAAAAGCTAATCATTAGCAGATGATGCTCAATTTTACGCTCACACTGATTCCTCGGATATTGACTTCACTGTCCAATTGATACAGGAACGCATTGGTGAGGTAAAGTCTTGGATGGCTTTAAGCAAGCTCAAACTGAATGATAATAAGACAGAAGCACTGCTATTCTGTAACAATAAATCCCGCAGTACTTTGACTCTTCCGAATTCTATTCAGGTGGCTAGTTCTGACATACTGTTCAAATTATCGACTAGGATTTTTTGCTACATTATTTTTGACAACATGTCTACCAACAACTTCATCAATCACATCTGTCGCTCTGCCTATACTGCCATTCGTCAGATCAGTTCAATCCGTCATTACTTAACAGATAGTGCAACAAAACTCTAGTCTGTTCTCTTGTTCTATCTCGTATTGATTACTGCAATTCTCTTCTGACATGTGCGTCAAAACAATACATTGAAAAACTACAGAGAGTTGAAAATTCAGCTGCCAGATTAGTTCTAAATGCGAAAAAAAAACACGACCATATTACTGCTTTGCTTTACTCACTTCATTGGCTATCCATACAAGCCCAAATTGATTACAAACTGGCCGGTCTGTGTCACAACTTCTTTTCTGACTCATGCCCTTCCAATTTTACTGAAATTTTGTCGGTCTACTAGTCGTCAGCTACGCTCTTCTGCAGATACACGCATTCTCTGTGTTCCCAAAACAATTGGTGAAAAATCATTCTCTTTTTGTGCAGCCAAACAATGGAATTCTCTACCATTACACATCCGTAGAGTTTCAACTGCTAAGTCCTTCAAGACTGAAATTAAGACACATCCTTTCAAACTTTATTTTGAAAATTAATGAAACATCATTTCTTTTACCTAATAACGTAGTGGATGTATAACGTATTATCATTTATGTAGTTAGTACGATAGGAATGTTAATGTAACCAATATGTATATTATTATATGCATGTAAAGTGCTGTGAGCCCGGCTCCTAGCTGGGATACAGCGCTATATAAATAATCATTTTATTATTTTTAGCTTCTTCAATCCTGTTCCACAAAGACAAGGGAAACATTAAGTTCTAAAGATGTTAAAATCTTATATCGGGAAATATTTAATTGGCAATTGATGACTCATTAGAGGCACGCCTACAAATGTTTGCCGTGAGATCAACTCAGTAGAAAATGTAAAATAGTTCAAATGTAGAATATGTAAGCATTGGCGTCACTAAGATCGCTGTCACCAAGTGCACATTGCTTATAGTGTAATCCTATCACGATTTTCCGAGATGGTTCAGTCGATTCTGCCAGTGCCAAACGTCGGGAACAAACATAACTTTACGTTCTGTTTTCAACTCTTGTGATGGTGTCACTCGGTACGATCTAATCTATATCACGTGCACTCACATTGTGACGTCCTTTATTATAGTTTGCACTTGTTAACATAGCAATTCAGTATCGTTTCTAAAATTTTTGATCAGTTATGTTTTGTCTTCCCTGAAGAATTATACTTTAAAAAAAAATAATTCTTCTCCAAATTATTAGCAAATTAACAAATCCAAACATTTTATGTCATTTGTGTGTCTTAGCCGTACAATCAAACTCTCACTCCATGTTACAAGCTATTTATTATTGAGTTGTGTGTCTTGGTCATCTAATAACCCCCCCCCCCCCCCACAGTATCTAAAACATGTTTTCAAATTATTGGTCTTAGTTCCTATCGCTCAAATTATTGTCACGGTCGCATTATTAGGTGTGAGAATCGCTGATCGTTAGTGTAATAATTTTATTGTGAGCTCTAGTCACATACTGACCTAAGAGATTTTTCCCCTTGTAAATTATAGTTGGGAAATTTTGCGAGTAATGGACATAGCGAGAGCTATGTAAATAGTGTGGTGTGGGGTGACAGGGAGGGCTGATCAGAGGAGCTATAAATAGTGAGTTGTGGGGTGACAGAGATAGCTGATCAGAGGGGCTAAAATAGTGTGGTGTGGGGTGACAGAGAGGGCTGTTCTTAGGGGCTGTAAGTAGTGTGTTGTGGGGTGACAGAGAGGGCTAATTTGAGGGGTTATAAAGAGTGTGGTGTGAGGTGACAGATATGGCTAATCTGAGGGTCTTTGAATAGTGTGGTGTGGGGTGACAGAGAAGGCTGATCAGAGGGACTATAAATAGTGTGGTGTGGGGTGAAAGAAGGGCAAATCGAAGGGACTATAAATAGTGTGGTGTTGGTCAAAAGAGAGGGCTAATCTGAGAGGCCATAAATAGTGTGGTGTGTGGTGAACGAAGGGCTGACCTGAGGGGCTAACAATAGAGTGATGTGTGGTGACAGAGACAGCTGATTAGAATGTAAAGTGACAAGCCAGACTGGGTCGGGTTGGACTATGAACGATTTAAAAGTTATTAGGAAGCTGTAAACTGTAGGTTCGTGGATATAACGAAATGGTGTGATTAACCTTTTTTTGAAATGAACCAAATTTTGATGAAGACCTCAGACGTCTACTGTACTTAGTGCGTCCATTTACCAACCAAGACTCTGCCAAAGATGACAACGCTGGTTAAAATCTGGGGCCAGGATGGACATAAATCCTCGTGGACATAATAACTTTTTCACAAATTGTATAAATTGTTGACGCATTTTGCTTACCGCGTTATCTAAAAGTGTATATCAGCTAATCCATTAAATATTACTAATCCTTATACACTTCTTAATATAAAACTGATTAGAACAGACACACACACTGACACAAACACACCCTCATAACAATTAATTTAATTGAGTCATTGTTAACAAAGGACATTTAATATACCTTACAAAAATGTGATTGGAGATATAATGGCAGCTATAGTTATTTATAGGATTTGTCAAGTACCGAACTCAGTTTACTTTACCAATTTTTGAACTACATTTAAAGACATGCGACCTCCCAAAAAGATATTTCCCGAGTTTACTTATCTTGTCTGTTGAAGAAGCTCCTTCTATACAGAAGGTTATTGCGTCATACGCTTATCTGGTTTATGCTTAGTCCTACATTCTTGATACAGTGTTAGTTTTCCTGGTTACTTCAGGCAACCCCTACCACGCCAGAATTCCGGACGGAAAAAAAAACTTTCGTAAATTATTTTAGTACACAATAAGCTAATATCAGAACTCGATGTTCAATCTCCACTTCTATAACCTTCTTCTAACAATCAAAATACATTATATTCTATATAACCCGTCGTTCTGTCAAACTCACTAGATTAAAATAACAAACAATTAGTATGTACTTAAACTTTACTCTTTATTCTGCAAAATGAAAGTAAAAAGCTACTTAGAAAATAGTACCAAAAATATAAATATGTTTACCTTAAGTCTGTAAATTTTGTTTGGTTTAATCTCGAAATTATCTCAGGTTTAAATCTCCCTATGGCCTAGGTATAATTCTTATGTTAATTTAAACTTACGATATTTTTTTTATGATGGAAAGAAATCTGTAATCTTAAGCTCAACGTGGATTTGTTGATGTCTACCAGATGTTATAAAATAATTTTAAAAATACATCTTTATAGTTATTAAATAAACAACTAGGATATGAAAAGCTTTTTAACAACGTAATGACATACCCCATGTAAACGTCCTAGTAAAGGTTAAGACAGTTAAACAAGCTTTGCCTTTTAAATCTTGTCTTTACTCTCCGATATTTTGATCAACAACTGAAGCCCCGCTAGAACGTCTTACAATTGTTTCACTATCTCGACTTGATTGGTCCGATATGAAAAATTACTGGGAATTTTTTAACGGATATAGACATCCAGCGCATTTGTTCTTAAGTGGATGAGTGTTCAATGAATAGGAAGCCTAATAGTATTCTTCATGTGTAATAATTTCAAATGGAAGCAATGTTGTTAAAATATATCTCTTGCAACAAAATAAAACTCCTATTTAATACCCCACATACATGTGCAAATACCTGGAATTTCATTTTTAAAAAAAAATTGTGTCTTTAAAAATAATTACACGTGCTAATATTCTCACATGCTCTTTAACATGTAGAACTTTTAGAATTGGACATTAATTAATTCTCGCTTTGTGGAGGAATCTGAACAAACATTTATTTTATTTTTAATGTACACGATACACTTGATTGTAATGTTAGCTTCTCTATGATGTTGTTATCTACGTTCTATAAACGTGAAGATCCAAAACATCGGGATACAGCGTTCCTGTAGAATTACAGCGTAATCAGTAGATTTTCTTTAAACTTAAAATATGCTCCGTTCATTAAAAAGATTTCTGCTCCTCTTATTTTCCTTACAGGTAATCACAATTCAACACTTTAGCGCAGCTAGGGTTATGAGAAACCGGGGGGGGGGGAGGGTTTAGCCTCATTAGGGGCCCCATCTTTTGTGACCAATGGCGTAATATATAATATTTAGTATGACAAAAATTTCAGACACTCCTTTTGGTGCCCCGTCAAGTTGGGGCCCAGATGATTTTCAAATTTTGCCCCCTCCTCCCCTAGCTACGCCCCTGATTCAACAATCACGATTAAATATTGTATTGTATTATAAACATATCCATAAAATACTTTAAACTTAACAACTTTATGGCATAAGAACACTTTAGAAAGCAGTCATTCTCAAACTTTCTGGGTAACGACACACTATCTTATCTTATCTTATCTTATCTTAGATATACAGACGCTCCTTCTATGCAGAAGATAATTGCGTCCACAGACCATGAGAGATGATCTGTTGGCAAGTGATGCAGCGGTCACAGGCCACGACTATAGGGGTTCCACGCATTACCCCAGCCGCCTAACTATTGTCTAGTTAGGTACCCATTCGGAGCTGGGTGACTCCGGGACTCCTCAGGCCCCAAGAACAAATCCCCACCTTCGTGTGGATTCGAACTCGTGACCATCGGTATGACAGTCGAGAGCGCTACCTCTCGACCACCACGTCCCACTAGGAATATTCGAAAAATTTCGCGACACAAACAATTTTTTAAAACTTCTTTTATTAAACAGATAACATTTTTTGCATATTACTCTGTTGTATACTACTGTTAGATATCAGTGTATTGAATTTGATGCGGGAACTCATCTTATTCAATTGGGGCTCCAAATTTTACAAGCAAGCTTGCGACTCATCATCAACTGTAAGGCGTATCTTTCATTTCTTGGACTTGTTTTCAGTTAATGCCGAAAAGATAAATTCAACGAGCAAGGAAGATGAAATGTCCACAGAATTTTACCTGCTTTCAAACTCACTAAAGGATAGAATGTCATGATTTGCAAGCCAGAACTCTTCTTAATTCGTGTTGATGAACGTTGTTTGAAAGATTTTGTTACGCCGTAATTCGTTCAACTGCTCCTCCTCTTCTTTCGTCAAATTGACTTCTTCACTGACTGCACACGGAGTGATCATCAGAGTAAATTCGTCGATGTTCGCTGAAGGAGAATAATGTCGTAGAGACAGTTTTTTAGAGTGCTTCATTACCTATTAACCCTATTTTCTTCTTCAATTGAAATTTGTAAATATTTGACAATAAAGAAGTCGAATATTCCTTTCGATATTTCACTGCTCCACAATCACGATTTCTCATTCAATGACTTCAACTTCGAATGAAGATGTAATTATGTTCTCAGATGATCCTTGAAGACTTAACTTTAGTGAATTCAGTTAGTGGAATGAATCGGAAAAAACTGAACTTTTAACCACTTGATTTCGCCTTGTAAATTGAATTAAAAATATTGAACTTCAGTTTCAAAGGAAAGAAAGCACTTCTATTTTAAATTGTACATTGTCAACACATATTCCTTTTGAAAGCCAACGAACTTCCGTGTGATAAAGTAGGCACTTTTAATCGAAGACAATTAATTTAGAAAGTCGTGCAAACAGTCGTGACTTGAGTGGTCGAGAGTTAACCACTTGAACGACAAGTGTCATGATAGAATGCAAATCTTTGAGAAATCATTGAGAAACGAGACTTTATCTATGAATTTTGCAGTGGACGTAGACGTTAGAATGAATGAAAAAAGAAAATGGCGCACACAGACGCCACCCGATAATGTCCAGCCCTATGCGAAACACACGTGATTACTGATTTTGTTGTTGATTTATTTAGCAAACATTTTGTTTGCTTTATTTTAAAATTTTATAATAATATCAGAGTTCAGAACCATTGCAATTTAAAATATTTTTACACCTGGAAATGTCTTATGAAACACTGATATGTCGAGGAATTGTGATTGAGAAACAACTGAAGCTAACGCTAATCAAAATAGGTAAACCTAACCAGACTAGGTTTAGCTCAAAAGTTTAGATAAGGCTAACCAGTCTGGCTAAAGCTAACCAGTCTGGCTATGGACAACCTGTCTAACTAAAGATAACCAGACTAGGATTAGTTAACCAGTCTAGCTAATGCTAAAAATAATATATAATGCCAAGCAATCAAGCCAAAGCTAAGCAGACAAAAGCACTTATTGCTATCATACAGAAACAAGGGCGAAATAAAGTATATGTAGCTCAGTTGGTTAAGAATAAGAAGCGCATTCTCAAAGAATGTTTAGTTAGAAAATTTTCAAAATTAAAAATTAAATTTATATTTAACCTTTAATGCCTTTTTCTATTGCGAAATGTATTAAGTATTTTTCAGTTTACATCTCTCCCTCCCCTCTCTCTCTCTCTCTCTCTCTCTCAATATATATGTGTGTGTATATATATATATATAAAAACAAGCAAAAAACCTCACATTGCAGAGTAAAATTAGGATTTCAGTAAGCTTTGAAAACACACATTATATTACATCAAAACATAAATTGATCTCAATCTATACTCTAGGGGGTCTGAGGGCAAAATGTGATTATAAAATAGGGTCCATTGCTCAAAATATTTGGGGACCACGGAATTAGATAATGTAAGGGGGAACTTTTAAAGGGATGATTTGGAAGGATGTCTACTTAGAGGTTGTTTAGGGCTAAAAAATGTTTGGGATGCTGTATACATTTAGATAATTAATTATCCTATAAAGAATATGAATTGTATTTTAAGATACGCCAAATAGAATCGGAAGTATACATAAAAAAACAACTAATAACTGTACTTCTTTCAACCAGTCGTCTGAATTTGGCTAGAAAATGTTAGGGTATTATCATATGTCTCGGGTAGCTTATCTATGTATTAGGGCTGTTATCGAATAATTTTAATTTAATAGTTAACTTTTGAAAAATTACCGAATAATTAATCGATAATTTTGATTAAGCTAAAACAAGATGTACGACGTCATTAAACAAAAAATTTTAATTGAAGTAACAAAAACAGGCAATTAACATTTTTGAATTAAATATTAGAGCTTATTTTAAAGTTATTAAAGTAACACTTGGAAATTCCCTTTTTTTAAAAAAATGGAGAAGTGTGTACTTAAAAAATCAAATTATTATTAATCATTTATTAATAAATCGGGAAAAATTATTTAAAACAACTTCTTCAATTTATTCCCTATTTTATCGATTTAAAAAATTTAATCGGTACAAATTTTTTACCGATTAATCTAGGAATTAATCGGTAATTTTAACAGCCCTAAATATAATTCTCTTCATGGTTAAACTTGCCGGACAACAATAATTCTTTCTATTGACGTCAATTACTTTTTTATTTCAAAAGAAGAGAATATCATGTATTTCATAATATAGTCGTTATTACTTTCGCCTAAACAGCGGAAGGTCGTAGGTTCAAGTCCCAGCTAAGACATTCTTTTTTTTAACTTTTAAAAAAGTTTGTTTTTGTGCCCGTTCAATTCCTACTTTCTTCGCAACATGCTGTAAGCTTTTTTTCGATATTGGCATAATAACTTCGTGTTTTCCGTTGTGCTCAGTGACAGAAATGTAGTCACAAACTTTCCTCAACAATAACTTTCATAAAATGTCACCAATCACTAAACCATTAGCGGCGTAGATACGACGCGGGACGACTAGAATTCAAATAAAAACCTTACAGTGTCAAGAAATTTAATTAACATTTTTAGATCAACCGTTATAAAGACGTTTAACATAAAATTAAAAAAAATATTTTTTTAAATAAATATTTGAAACAGATTTAAATTTAATATTAAAAATTTGAACATGTTCATGACTGCTCAGACAGGATTATTCTTCCGCTCACACAAGAAGTGACATGGGAAAGCTTCAGTCTTCTTACAAGCGTGATCAAGCATGCACGCATATTTTCTGTCGTAGAACATACAGTTTTCCTTGTACCTTCCGTTTGGCTCTAATATTGTCCAGCATCTGTAAGGCAATGTTTGGTTGGTGGCCTGTACAACCCACTCCCCTTCCTCTATCTCGTCGCTTCCCGACACCAAGATGCACTGGACGCCTGGTTTGGACAGCGAGAGTTTCACGAAGTTCCCCTCAAAGACATTGTCAACCACCACCAGACTACTGCAGATGCTTTGACACATAGCCTCTGCTTGCTTGTCATTCTCAAATGGATGTTTGGAAAGTTCGTATTTTGAACCTAAGTACGACATCGTGTGATGGAAGTGGTTGTTGAGGTTGGTCACGTTTGGAGAGCACGCTGACAGAAAGTTGTATGAAACATTTTCAATTGTACAGGGTAAACGTATCTGTTTCAGAGTAATTATTAACAATTTTCAAATGTCCCCAACAATAGGCCTGGCACACTAACATCTAAGCTTATCAGAGCAGTTGATGTAAAAGAGGAATATTTAAATATTTTACAATACTTTATAAAAATTAAAATTATTATTTTGCCTGAGTATTACAACTTATTACGAAAAAACAACTTATGATTTAAAAAGGTTTTTGGTTGTGACTAAGGGAAGCATATACTGACTTTGAATGTCAACACTAAGTTTTATTGTGTATTTCTGCTTACGATAAAAAAAAATTGGGCATTTGTAATATTAAACAGTAAAAACTTATGAATGAACATTCTTTGACTTTAAATTTATATATTTTAGTTAGGTACCTTAATACCAATGTGTTGTCTATTTTATAGCATTATCAAATACAACCAAAGCAAACAAAAATAAAATATTATTTGGTTAATGTTGAAATAATATATCTGTCAGTTGGTAAGGTTCTTAAAGATTAATTAGTTTTTACATGATGGTTTGGGATAATATACCTTGTAATATTCTTGAAGAAAATTTAAAGTAGTTAATAAATCATTTGATTGTAATCATATATGAACTTATATAAGGAAGAAAGCCAGTAATCCCGAGCCTAGTGCATTTCATGGGGTCCCCGAAAATCCCCTCAGCCACCCAGTTCCCTCCTCCAATGGGACCTAACAACTGAGAGACCCTCTCTCTCAAAACAGTTGCTTTTGAAGCGACGTCCTAGACATCAAGGACATTGTAAATATTGCCTACCACTAGAAGTGAACTCACAAGTAGGTGTGACATTTCCCTGCTTCAACTGGACATAACTTCGGCGCAAACTAAGCATAGCTTTCGAATACTTAATTTTAAGGACTTTCGCAAAGTGAGGAATCATCAATGGCCCACCTAGGTACCTTTGGAAGGTTTTATTAGATCTAGCGTTTGCTAAAATCTTCAATATACTTTTTGCTAATTCGTACTGGCGTTCCTGACCTTAAACCAGCACCACTCACTAGTGGATTTTATCATCTGCCATGCACCTAATGCACTGCCTAATGCATTGCTATGATTGTAATCATAAAGGATTAGCACCTAACAAATAACAAAACGGAATTTAATGGTTAATGGTTTCTGGCTACGGCCTGTTCAACTACCCCCCCCCCCCACACACACTTTTTTAGGAGCGAAATTATATATCAAGTGTTTGATCAGTCGTAAAAGAAGAATATTATTACCTGGTGTTGTAGATTCTGTGGTAGTTGTGGTCGTGGTTGGTGTGGTAGTTGTAGTCGTGGTGGTCGTGGTAGTCGTAGTTGTAGTTGTGGTTGTTGTTGTGGTGGGAGAAGTCCTCGTCTCTGGCAGCCGTTTTCTTTCTTTACAGTCAACATCCTTGGACGGGAGACACCGCCATTTCTTTGACAAGATAAAAAAGACAAAAGATTTAAATCACTAAGATTATATGTTAAAAAACGAACAGAGTTGAATCACTTCCGTTAGATTAGAAAAAAAAAAAGATTTATATTTTCTTATCTTATCCGTCACAGACACACCTTTTATACAGACGATTTTTGCATCATTAGCTGTTACAAGGTTTGTTTTAGTCTTCCATTCTGTTTAGAATTTTTAAAAGTTAATTAAGTGGATTTTTTTCTTTGGTTTCTTCAGAAAACAAAATCCACGCCCAAATTCGAGGGTGGGGGGGGGGGGGG
>MUZC01004769.1:241077-261576 GCA_002072015.1 Radix auricularia
GGGGAGAATGATATTTTGGCTTGTTCTTGCATGCTGAGAAAGGATTGTGTTTTTGTTTTATGTCTATCTGAGTCATTATGTCATCTTTATGTTGCATTTTAAAATATAATTAATTTGATTTTAGGTATAATCACTACTTTACGCATGGTTCTTCTATCCTCTTTTGTTTCAAGTTTAATGATTTAACTAATAGTGTTATTCTTGTCAGTTTTAAATATTGTCTAGTATTGAATCGGACGGCTAGTTTTTGAATTTGTTTTAGTTGATCAATGTTTTCTTGCGTGTAAGGTTCCTATACAGACGATGCATTTTATAATATAATTCTCACCAAGTTGAGGTCGACTTTTTTGTTTTATATCTCTATTACATTTGTAAACATTAAAAAGTCTTGGTTAAATGTTACAACAAATGTTTCGCATCGTACACAAACTGATAAAATTCAGCAAATATACAAATGACAAGGAGAGGTTTTTAAAAATAAATTATTGTATAATTTCAGCATTTTGTAAATAAGTTATTGCTGGTGAAAGCTTCCAAATATCTTTTATGATGAATAGTGTTTTTTTAATTAATTAATTTATTATTTGTATTTTTGCAGTATTTTTAAATGGGACATATGTTATAGCAAAATGGAAATTTGTATTATCTATTAAATAAGAGAAATGCAAACAATAATTATTTATTCCCTGCACCAAACTTAGTTTCATAAAGAATGGGGCTAAATAGCTTTCTTTATTAATATTTGGCTATGATTTAAATAAATGATAGAGAGACAATTATAGATAAAAAATCAGAGACATATTGGTAGATGAATAAATGTATAATAACATTAATCTCTTTGAAATTGTATTAGTTCTATACATATTTTATTTTAAAAAAATTTTTTTAGAAGAAATATTTCATTTTAAAATTCCGAACTAGCGTTTAATATGATCGCAAAGTAAGATGAAAAGTGATTTTTTTATGGTCCAAAATATCATGTATTATTGTTATTTTCGAATACATTTATGCAAACTAAGATAAAAAAATTAATTGTCATTTCTAAATTCTGAATAAGTCATTAGCACAGATAAGTAAACGCCTACGCTATATAACTGGTTATAAGGACATTGCATCGACTTGGCCACGTTGGCTCTACACATGTAGAACTTGCTACAATCCTCTTTGTCTGGAAGTTTTCCAAATCCTTTTCTTTGACATTCTTCTACTATTTCTTCTGTAATAAAAAAGACGGGATTCATTATAGCAACTATCTGTATGAAGATTACCTGTTTGCAAGTACATTTCAACACTGATAATGTGTGGTGCTTAAATTTATTTCTTACAAAAATTAAAATCATGAACGAATTAATTTTTTTTTTCAAATATTGGAATGTTACATAGGGACTGATTACGAAATGAATATCTAAAATTTTTAAACATTTAAATGTTTTTCAAACAAATTCCTGTTGAGGATTAGATTATCGCTGACCGCCTTAAGGCCAATTCCATGATGTTGAATTATTAAGGTGAATTCAACTTTAATGGATTAACATTTTTCGACTGTCTAGATAATGTTAAATTTAAAAGAAAGCCTCACCAGGTTGTGCTCCTAGTTCTGAAGCAGACATCACAATGACGAGTGGAATAAACATCTGATATTTTTAAAATGTAAAACTTTGTACAGTATAGTAACAAGGTTAATGCTTTTATAGCATTAAATATACACGTTAAATTTTTTATAGTATTACTTATACATGATTATATTTTATAGCATTAGTTGAACATAGATACTTTTTCTTACTCAAATTTGATTTAATTAAAAAAATTGTTAGACCAAAAAGAGAAATTGCTTGCAAAAATAATAATAATTGAAGATTAACCTATCTGTATCAGAAGTTTGTACTTTTCACAATATATTTGCATCCTACATTTAACTATGGTGTGTATCTAGTCCTGCATTCTTAATAGTTTTATTAATCAATTGAGTAATATATAAATTCTACTTTACTCTTGGTTCTTCTATCTTCTAATCTATCAAATTTTAATGATGTAACAAATAGTGTTATTCTTGTCAGGTTTAAATATTTCAAATAATGAATCTAGAAGCCCGTTTTTGAATTTTCTCTAGTTTATTAATTTTTTCTTTTGTGTATGGGTTCCATAAAGAAGTCATATATTCTAGTACAGGTCTCAACAAAATGAGTTAATATTTTAGTTACATATCCCAATTACACTTGTAAAAGTTTCTTTTTACAAATATTAGTGTTGCAAAAAAATAAAATAAAAAAAAATAATAATAAAATTTATTCACTTATGTACGCAAACTATTACGAAATTTAAAATGAAATATACTCGTTTGTCAGAGGTATGCAAACAATAATAAGTATAAAAAAGCGTCTGTAAAATGTCAGATAAGATAAAACTTTGTTTCATTTAAGTAAGATAAAAATAAGATAAATCGACACATACCCATCCGGACATCGTAAATTATCATTCATTAACAGAACTTCCTCTAATGTTTATCAGACACAGTTTTGTGATTTTTTTATTTAAGGAAAAAACAACTACTCCTCTTTTTTTAGAATGGGAAATGTATTTCTACAAATGATTCTTCATTCATGACGATAATGACTCTCTTAGAATTCTTTCATTGAAATAATCATAATTCAAAATATCTTCAAATGAAAATCGATTTTTGACGGAGCCAGATGTTTAAATCATTCACTAAGAAGTCTGCCAGTAACACACCTTGGAATATACAAGTGTCCACAATAAATTTATATGGTGACGTGGTGAACTAACTTTTTTTTTTAATCCCGTAAAAATGATGTACGGGTAGTAATTTAAAAATAAATTTTATTTTATATATTTTAATTTACATGAAAACAAATGTCTCACCTACGTGAGACTTTATGAGATTTATTGTATTTTTTATACAGGACACAGTGTACTGACTGTATTGTGTCGAAAGTTTAAGATTTAAACAAGGGCGTTAAAATAAAGTGTGATTTGATGCTAACAAATGAATATTTATCTGAAGTATTATAATAGTGTAAATGTGTTTGAGTTCATGACTGCAAGCCGTATCACACATGATACATGATACTGGGAATCTTATTATTACCTGAGACTATCAATACCACATATGATTTCTTGAATTACCTTTTAGTAAGTTAACATATATCAAAGAGTAAAATACAAGCAATGCGATGAACTATATTTACAGTAAGCGCAGCATAGAGGTTAGAGACATACCTCTCCTCCTCTAAGCAAATACACAATAGTAACAACAACATCTATCCAGTCCAGAAAAAAAGAAGTACGAAGGAAATCAGTGGCGTATCTAGGGGGGGGGGCGGAGGGGGTGGTCCGCCCGGGCGGCAGTCATCTAAAGGGCGGCATTTAAGGGCATTTATTTGAAAAATGGAGCCATTTCCGACAACAGCCCTTTTTCTTTTGAAGGGGGGAAACCAAGGTGAAACAAAAAATACTCTTAATTTTGAATCTTAATTAATGGGTTCATGCAATATCTGTTTGATTACATCGTGGTTGTTATAACGAACGCAAACCCATTCAAAAATTAAAAATCGTTCAAAAAAGGAATAGATTTGTTTTGGAAAATTAAGCGGTATGCGTTACAAATGGTGCTATTATAAGAGAACTGCTTAAAAAAAAACACATCACAACTACGCCAAATAATATGTATTATTAATATCACCACAAAAATTTGTGCGTGGAATTTCGATGCGCTAACAAGAACCTACATGACATGGTGCTTCAAATATCATGTTTAACTTGCAAGTAGTACTTTACATTACTGTTTCATTTTTGGAAAACTATTTTAAGATAACTTACTAAAAATTAAACGTATTTTGTTTTTATTGCATTAAAGTAGCACGTATATTTTGGGGTTTTATTAAAATATTTTTTTCATTAAAAATGCTACGTCTATCCAATTAGAGAAATGCGTAAATAATGTTGTTTTTTAAAATTATTTTAATGAAAATTATTAAGATTTATCACAAGAACTTGAAAATATTCAAATCTACCCGTAAATAAACATCGCTATGACATAAATAATTTCAAAAAGATATAAAATCTAGATCTATTTAAAAATTTTAAACGTCATGGAAAATAATTGACATCTGAATTAGTAACTAGTAAAATCAGATCAGATGCTAGAACTTTACTAAGTTCATTGCAATATTTTTCTTTTCTATATTATCTCATTTTATGGGAATCCGTTTTCTTTAATATAAATAGTACCAACTCATTTCATGGAACAAAGTTATGTGTTAATACAGAGCGCTGTCATAGATTCTAGAAAGTTGGGGATATCAACTGAACACTGTGATGGAAGGAGAATAAGTATGAGTTGAGAAAATTCAGGAGACGGGGCTCTATCTTTAGAGGAAGTCGTACAACGAGAAATGTTTTTATCCTTAGATGTAATTATAAAATCTAGGTCTACCATAGACATGGTGTTCTCCATACGACAGCTCCAGGAAAAATGCAGAGAGCAGCAGATGCCACTATACATTGCCTTTGTGGACCTTACAAAAAGCCTTCGACTTTGTCAGTCGCAACGGGCTATTCCAAATACTGGCCAAAATCGGCTGTCCCCATCACCTACTTGCCATCATCAGACAGTTCCATGAAAATATGCTTGGCACAGTGCAGTTTGATGAAGCTAAGTCAGAGGCCCTCCCTGTCAGCATTTACACAAGGTTGTGCACTCGCACCAACACTCTACGCAATATTCTTCTCTGTACTGCTTCGATACGCATTCAAGGATAGCAGTGAGGGAATCTGGTTACATACCAGAGCTGATGGAGGACTTTTCAACACTGCCTGCCTCCGAGCCAAGACCAAAACGACGGATGTCCCAATTCGAGATATACTATTTGCGGATGATGCGGCACTAACAGCACATACAGAATCTGGTTTGCAACAACTCGTGTCAAGCTTCTCCAATGCCAGCAAAGAATCCAGTCTGCAAATCAGCTTGAAAAAGACAAACATCATGGCCCAAGACACTCGACCTCCTCCTATCATAAATATCGATAATGAAAACTTGGAGGTTGTTGACAGCTTCACCTACTTGGGATCAAATGTCTCCAATACGCTGTCCATTGAAGAAGAAATAAACAGCAGAATTGGCAAGGCAGCTGCAACAATGGCTAAACTAAATAAGCGGGTCTGGCGAAACACCAAGCTAACGGAGAAAACCAAACTGTGCGTCTATCGTGCCTGTGTCATCAGTACACTACTATATGGGAGCGAGACATGGACCACATATACATCACTGGAGCGCAAGCTTAACACCTTCCATTTGAGATGCCTGCGTCGCATCCTTGGCATTAAATGGCAAGACAAAGTACCTAATAGTGAGGTCCTAATGCGTGCCAATACACAAAGCATGTTCTCAATTCTTAGTGAAAGACGCCTGACGTGGCTAGGACATGTCAAAAGAATGAGCCCCGGCCGCATCACGAAGGACCTCCTATATGGTGAACTTGCTTCAGGAAAGAGGAAAACAGGTCGCCCACGCTTGCGATTTAAAGATGTCTGTCAAAGGGACATAAAAGCAGCCAAAATGCATACAAGTGACTGGGAGTGTAAGGCAGAAGACCGATCTACGTGACTCACAGTTGTCAAAGAGGGCGTCATAGTAGCCGAGGAGCGAAGAATGGAGGAGGCTGCAGACAGAAGAGCTAGAAGAAAAAGCCTAAACATTTGGAATCACAGAACTTGTGTGTAAAAACTGGGGTAAAGACTGTCACTTAGGGATAGGACTGCACAGCCACTCGAGAAAATGCAACACAACCCAACGGTGATGCACCATCGTCTCGCGAGACGGAAAGATGCCGATTAGAATTATAAAAGAAAGTAATAGAACCCACTGATGAGTTACATGTCCTTGCAAGAAAATATTCGTGCATAATACCATGTAATCTACGAATTGAAAATCTTTACCATCAAATAGGTTTCTTTATTACCATTGTTAAAGAACAGTTCAAAATGAGCGAAAAAGGTTCCAGGCTTTTATGGCTGTACACAGGGCCAGTCTTTGCAATTGCGGGGCCTTATGCAGCTTAGTATGCGAACATGTATGCGCGGGGCCCAGTTTGGGTAGGGATGATAAGTGTATAAGTGAATACACGGTTTCTATTAAGAAAGTTAGGTAAGTAAATGTATAAATATGTTTATATACTAATGTATATAATTTATTTGTTTATAAAAGCAATCATCTATTTATAAATCCAAAATTATTGTTAATAATTTTGGGTGTAAATTTGAAATATGTTTTTTGTCTCTCTCTTTTTTTTTTTTTGGTGGGGGGGGGGGTGGTTCGACCTCAAAAACGTCATTGTGGCCTTAACAAAAGCATCTTATTCGGCCTCTTTTATTAATGCTTACATAAATATTGCATGGAATTGTTAACATGTTCCACACCTTTTACAATTTACTTCCTTTCAAATACAATTATTTATTAATGTCTATTAATTCATAAAAACCATCATACGATTGACTTAAGTGGCCATCCTCAAATGACGTTACGCGATTTTGGCTGATAATTCACCCCCTGCCCCCCCCTGGAACCCATTCTTCAATGTGACGTCACAAAGATTCCTCTCCACCCCATCCCCCGGCCATAAAAGCCGCATTATCTATTTGAAAATGAGCATATTTCCAATCAAATTTTTGTCATTTAAATATTTTTTAGTATAAGGCTGCACTACAATATCGTAACACGTGTGAAACCATGAAACCGGTAATCATATATTTAAGTGGTACTTTTATTTAAATTTACGAGTTTTGATGTGACTTCAAACCCTCTCCCCCCACGTGTGACGTCCTTTGTGGACCCCCCTAAAAGGGCGGCAAATTGGAGACCGCCCCGGGCGGCAAAAGCTCTAGCTACGCCACTGAAGGAAAGTGTAGTATTTATAATCAGCTCAAATTATGTTTGTTTAACGTCTGTTTGATGTGCAATAAATCCAACTTACAAAAATGGTATGTTGGATATTTCATAATCACTGAAAGAAGGTTAATCAAGTCTATAATTGGTATTATGACTGAGGCAACAAATAATTTGGTTGTTTTGTAGTCAATTGGTAAAATATTTGAACAATTTACTTGTGTTGTAGTTGTTAAAAATTTTTCTTTTATATTTTCAATTACTATTTTCAATTGAAATGAATATTAATGATTACGTTATTTATTGATGTGTAAAAAAAAACGGATACTACTTTAAAGTTTGATTAATATTGGTGGCTTTGTATGATTGGAAATTTTTACTATACTTATTTCTTGTTTAAGTTTTAATAATGTTAAATTGGCATAATTTAAAATTTGAAAAGTAATGGTCTTGTATAATTTAAATGTAGACATCTGTTGGCAAGTAATCCAGCGGTCACAGGCCACGGTTATAGGGGTTCCACGCATTATCCCAGCCGCCTAACTATTGTCTAGTTAGCTACCCATTCGGAGCTGGGTGACTCGGGGACTCCTCAGGCCCCGAGAACAAATCCTCACCTTCGTGTGGATTCGAACTCATGACCATCAGTATGACAGTCGAGAGCGCTACCTCTCGACCACCACGTCACACTAAGACGGATTTGATTGTGTTTATTTTTGTAAAACGGTACAAAAAAACTGTTTTCGTATTTCTTTAAAGTCTCACAAATGTAAGTGAATGGTTTAGGTTTTTTTTTGAGACGTATCATTCTATAAAGAAATATTTGCAATCATTACCCCGTATAGATGCATAGCAAATATGTTTTAATATTAATGTGTTTTAAACAACAGTGGTTTTTCCGATCATTCTGGAAGATAAAGACTTCTCGCCGATTAATGTGATGAGATCGACAAGGCGCTATAAGCGTTTTTTATAAAAGAATATTACATAGGTCTACATTATTTTTTTTTAAAGAAGCGTCCTAGAGATTTAGATTTATCGATGACAATGACTTTTTGTTGTTACCAAATTGATAAGTTAAATTAGGAGAAATAAAATAATCTGCCATCTGAGGTTGTTGATGAATGAATGTTAAATAAATGCATGCAATTATAGACAAATATCATCATTGAGCATTTTTTTTTTAACAATCTCTTGTTAAATCTTTTTATAAACTTAAATAATGCGTCAATTCAGTAATATCTTTAATACAGTATAATATATAATTTAATTATACAAGAGGTATGTAGCTTTAGATATAACATATGTAATATCTAGAAACAATGACAATTCAGTATTACATGGCTTTAATTTCCCTCACATAAAAAGTTACAATAAAATGGAGGGTCTCTAGAACATTTGTGGTCGAGCATGTTTGTATACTTAATGTCGTAGAAAAGACAGTTTTCATCTCTGCCTCCGTTTGGCTCTCCCTCGCTCCAGCGAATATAGGGCACCTGTTTGTTAGTACCAGGCACTCGCCATTTCCTCTCTTCTATCTCGTCACTGCCTGCCACCAGTATGCACTGTACATCGGGCTCGTACAACATTTTCTTCACAAACTTGCCTTCCGCTGCATCGTCGACGATGATGAGGTGGCTGCATATTTTTTGACACATCACCTCGGCGTGCGCCGCATTTTCATAGGTGAACATTGAGAGGTGATATTTAGTTTTTGAGTACAACGTTGAAGGGTGATAGTAAGTTTGAAGGAGTTTTGCGTCCGGCGTACACTCTGGTAGGAACAAGGGGAAAATGTTGATTATTATTTTAAAAAATAATAAATCTAACGAATGCAATATATATTTCTTTAACTTTATTTCTATCCCAAACTTGGTAGTCTGCCGGGAAGTTTTTTTCAAAGTTAAAACCAACAAACAAACAACAACAAAATTTTTAAAATAATCAATGTTAAATATATTCAGGGCATAAATAAAAAAAATCATGTTAAGCCTGGTCCCTTTTGGACTCAGGACGTGTTAGCGCATTTTCGTATTATGTATCAGTACTTATGTTAGATATCAGCATTATGTAGTTATCAGTAATTGTGTTTAGATTTTAGACATATTTTTATGAATTTTCTTGTGTAAGGAATATACCTGAAATTTTTTTAAATTTAAAAGTCATTTCTTTACATTTTAAATTTTAAAAATTTTCTCTTTAATCTAACTACAAGTGGTTTGTGGTCACTGAAATAGGACTCATAAATGAAACCTTCTAAATTGTAATCAGCTAATCGCCCAAATACTCCGTCAATTATAATTGTTGTTTGATAGATCGTGGTTGCCAATCCTGGTGAAAGTAGTTGAATGTTGAAGCTTGTTTCGAAAAAGTTTTCAATTTCTGCCCCTGGGCCGCTGAGATCTTGATTGAAGTCACCACAAATGATGACGTAAAACTCTCTAAACTTTTACACATATTCTAATGACGTCAACAAAAAAAAATAATTATTTTGCACCCTTTCACACCACTCTTCAATGCATGAAGAATTGTGCATTCGACTTCCGGCAATGGCGGCGTTCCCTGAGTTAGTGCTACTTCTCGATTCGAAATATTTTTTGGTAGTTTTAACGGGTTTTTTAAACGGATCGAGTAACTGAGTGTTGATGCACCAATGGCAGGTCAGGACATACAAAAAACATATATACATCATGGGTCTAGGACTTATGGATCCTGTGATCAGGGTGATGACAGACGGACAAAACGGGTGCAATAGCGATTTCGACATCTCGAAAATGCGCTAAAAAAATCTCACAGGAAAAAAGAGAGAAAAAAACAGCAAACAAAATTCAAAATTAAGTGTATGTACAGAAAAAAGATGTCCAAACATTGAAGTAGCTTTCAACACTAAATGGTTGCTTATTAAGGGCTTAAACATGATTTTAAAAGTCGAAGAAAACTCATTTTATGTGGTGCCTTCATTAAAATATTCTGAACATTTATTTTTGCTAAATATCAAATATCTTATTTTATATTTAATTTTTCAAAGTTCCTCAGTTATTTATAAATTATACTTTATTAAGGAGTAGTCAGTTAACAACAAAATTTGAAAACAATAAATGAATGCACGTAAAGTGAGGGCTATAGTTTGCATAATGTTTATTTCAATAATACATTTTTACGGTTAACACTGTTACGGATGTCTAAGTAATTGAATTAAAACAGGAAACACTTTCTACAGCTTTACTACAGTCACTAAAAACTCTTTCTGCAGCTCTGAGAACTGCACTTGCTTTTCTGGAGGTTTTCTCCCTTTCAGTAGCTGGGGAACCGTCTCTAGGGTTACTGTCACTGTTCTGTAAGCCGAAATATTTTCCTTTTCAGTCATCTTTATAGGGGGTCAGAAAATGTCACTTTCAGCCCCAATAAATACGTTCCACAGTACCTCCCTGACAACACCCGTCCCCAATTAACACCCCGTCGCTCCACCCTCCACTTACAACGGTGTTTGGGGCTGATGTTGTGGAAACTTTTGTTGCCAATCCTCATCAATTTGAGACCCCGAGATTCCTCACATTTGGTCTGTGTCATCCATCTGTAATCCAAAACCCCAATCCCCGTTGCTCTAGTGGGATAAAAGGAGGGTTGGGTCCGCGACCTTGTTTGGATATGTAGCCAAGGTGATGGAGAGGTACAATTTACAAGAAGAAAATTTACCAGGCGTTGTAGGTTCTTTTGGAACTTCTGTAGTGATCTTGGCTGTAGTTGTCTTCTTTTCTTTAGTCGTAGCTTTTGTTTTAACTGTGGGTGGAGTTCTTACTTCTGGCATACGTTTTCTGTCTGCACAGACCACGGAATCAGAGGACGCACACTGCCAGGACTAAGGAAATAAACAGCCTTCGATTTGTGCTTGGAACAATATTATCAATGTATTGATTAGGTTGAATATTTACTGTATATTCAAAAAATATTTATATAAAATTGATTTAATTTTATTTAATATAAGCTTTTCTTAGACTACTAATATAATACCCGTCACAAATGACGGATTTTTTAAATATAATCATATTTCAGCTGAATCTATCAATTTGGAAAACATCCACAACAGAATAAAAAAATAATGTAATAGAGAACTTTCATTTATTTTTTTTTAATTTTCATTTTGTTCATTAATTATTTTTTTGGAGCAATCTTATGTGGTCGTTGGATAAGAGTTATTTTGATGCAGTAATTTTTAAGGCCGTTTGTTTTTAGCCGTGCACTGCTTTGTAAAATTAGCAGCATTTCGAACGAACGGACCGGCGGACGACACATACATAGGAAATTATGTATATTATTAGTATATCATAAAGAAAACATGTGTACGTTAAAATTTAAACTAAACCCAATAGTATTTATTTGCTACCTTTCAACTATTTAAGTTGATCGCTTGTAAATTTATTTTTAAACAAAAATGTCATTGTTTTTACAATGCAATTACTTTATTTTGTTCTTAAAACTTAATGACTATAAACAAACTATATAACATTATATTGAATGTATATTTAGTTATGCATATATAAATTATATGAATATGATTTGGTTTTCCTTAATTAATTCTATCAGGCCCATAAAAAAACGACTTACAACTCACATTCGTATCAAACAGTTTACCGTATGGACATTGCCTAGAGAAGGTGGCTCGTCTAGAACACACGTAGTACTTGCTGCAGTCTTCCGTATCAAAAATGTTGCCAAAGCCTTTTCTCTTACAAGTCGCCTCCGCCTTTTCTACAATGTTGATTATTTTATGACCACATAGGTAATTGAACTTGTGATTTTATTCCATTGAAAAATGTAAAAATCTTTATTAATATTTTAATGTCCCACAACTTTATTTTAAAGTGCTTGTTTTGAGGGGGGGGGTATTGCCCTATAACTTCTTGGTAGTACGGGGCTCTAATGTTTCCAATAGCCTTTGCTCGGGTCTTGGTAGACTTGGTGGTGCCCACCTCCTTTAGTAGTCAACAAGGGACTTTTTATTTTAGCAATAGTCATTCGTAAATAAAGCTTTATGGTTGGTTAACGTGGGCTACACCCCCCGAACCTCGGCTTGTTAGTCGGCTTGTTAGGCTAGCACACTATTTACTTCTTATTCACCCACCGGGACGGGAGTTATTATTTTATATTTAAAGAGGCACAACTCAATTTACTTATTAAAATATAAAATCCAAAAAATCACTGGGTATCCAAAATACAATATCAATAAACTCAATTACTTTGCCCACTTTGTATTTTCCATAGCATGATTTAAAAAATCAGCTAAAATACTTTTTAGATAGCCCTTATTTAAGGGTAAATAAAAAATGTAGAGATCCTAAGATATTTTAATTGAACACATGAAATTCTATATTTGAAAAGAAGAACATATATATATTTAAATTATATCTTTAGAACAACAGTATTTTAATTAGATCCATCTCTCTCCAACATTAAAAAAAAATCATGCTTTAATGTTATTTATGCTAATTTAGTTACAATTTAAGTATACTAATTTTTAGAAATAATGTTATTCTTGTTAGCATGTATTATTGGAGTTGTAAAAAACAGTGATACTTCTATTTTTAAAATGAATGTTGCCAAAAATTTAACAAAATTAAAAAGCTCATTCTAGTACAGATTTCCATATCTTTACCTTTTGGAGAAAGTGTTGTTGTGGTTGTAGTAGTGGTTGTGGTTGTAGTTGTGGTCGTACTTGTGGTTGTCGGCGTGGTACTTGTGCTTTTACTGGGAATAGTTCTCTCTTCTCCTTCGGCGTAAATTTTTCTATTTCCACAATAAACTGCGTCAGATTTGGCACATGCTTTAAGCTGTTGCAGCAATGAAAATTGATTAAATTATTTATACGACAGAGACTAGTAAACCTCATATAAACACGCGTACCTAAATTTAACCCTTAATATATAACGCAATACTCTCTGTGAGTTTATGAGATTATACATTTATGTAGTCTACCGCAAAACTTCACGACTTTCTTGAAAGTAAAGGAAAGTCACAGACATTATTTTCTGATGAAGATTGGGCATGGAATTAGGCTTTTGCTGCAGACATTACTTGTCATTTAAATTTTCTGAACCTAAAACTACAGGGAGATAAAAGTCTAGTTTGTTATTTATTCAATCACCTAAAAGCCTTCAGATCTAAACTTGTCTTGTTTTTGGAAAAAGTACCGGCCAACTACATGTCAATAGTGCAATGTCTTCGTAGCTGAAGCAACAGCTGAGACCCCACATCTATGGCGGATCAAGCGGGGGGGGGGGGGCTGAGCGGGCTAAAGCCAGGGCCCCCGACGGTTTAGGGGCCCACAAACTTTTAATATTTATAATAAAAGTGTACAAATGTTTGCACGAACCCTTGAAAATGAAAAAAAAATTAAATACATTTATAAATATAAACTATACAACTGATCACGATTCAGACTTGATACAATGTTGCGAAGTCTAAGTGCCAGATTTTCACTGGCAGGAGTAAAAAAAATCCCAAATTGGACTAAAAATTCCCACATGCATTAAAAATTTGAGAAAAAACCTGAAAAGTGGCATCTTGAATTACATGCTTTCGCATTCATTTTAATGACTTTGGCCTTCCAAATTAAAAAATAATAAATATTTATGCATTTTTAAGGATTATTTTTAATAGAACACTTTCAATTTTTATTTAATTTTTACGCTTTTCTTGAACGACTTGGCTACAAAGCAAAAATATAAATTATACTTTCAAATTTTAACATTATGAAGTTTTAAAAAAGTTTTTTGGATACTCCTGTATCGAACCTGTAATTTAAATTTGTCTGTGATTGATACAAATATTTTTTTTAATGAATGCTTTGAAATTTATAAATAATGAATTAATCATACGTGGTTACATAGATTGTTTTATATTTACATAGTATTAATGATTTGGTCCTTTATATGTATCAAACATTTTATGATGATTCGGCTTCAGAATAAGTAATTATATTATTTAATAGTAATACACAATCTAACCTTAAACTGTCTACAGTCTACTGTCAGGAACAATGTTGGGGAAAACCTAGGCAAAACGTCAGTGAAAAAAAAAACTAGATCCAAAATAAAAAACCTAGACACGCTAAAAATAAACATATGACGTCAAAGAGCCTTCCACCAATACAAAAAAAGTATTTCTTTTTTGAAAATGAGCATGTTTGAAATAATTTTATTTTCATTCAAAAATGTATATAATTTTTTTTTTTAATTTTCAATCTAAAAAATTCCCATATTATAGGCAAAATCCTTAAAAATTTATATATTCCCATTTTTAAAAATTTGGCTGAAAAAATTCCAACGATTCGAGAAGTTTACCACGACTTCGCAAAAGTGCCTGATAGTGATACTGTTAATAATCGATAAAAAGTGATTTAATTGGTTTATATTTTTCAAATATCACATTTCACATGTCCGCTGGCCGTGTGGAGAGAGCATAGGCGCGTGATGCAATCGGTAGGGGGTTCGATTCCCAGCAGAGGATGATAATTTTTTCCTTTCACACTCAATTGTAACTTACTGCAAACTCTTCAAACAGTAATTTCTTCGTGTGTGATTTTTTTTTCATTATTTATATTTAGTTACAGTCCTATACTAGCTGTTAACAATCATTTTATTTTAAGGGACGCTGGCTGATTGCAGCCCGGGGCCCCATGCAGTCGTAATCCGCCCCTGGCCAACATCATGTGCATGCGAGATCAACAAAGACTTTGAGCTGCATTTTCAGGAGCGGTTTTATGACTTGGATTCAAAAGCAAAAGAAGTTAGGCTGTTTCAAAATCCATTTGAAGCAGATGTGGCCATTTCCTTAGATGAACTGCAGCTGGAAGTCATTAAATTGCAAGCAAATGACTTCATGAGTTACAATTTCAAATAAGGGCTTTTGAGTTATTACCAGTTTTTACACAAGGCAGACTTACTTATTGTCAAAGCTTTTGCATCAAGGTACCTTTCAATTTTTGGAACAATATATTTAAATGAGAAGACAATTTCTAGAATGGAATACGTGATTAACAATTTGAGAACTAACTTGTCTGACAATACTCTCAGGCCACTGTTAATGTTATCAACACCAATTCTAAGGCCAGAAATATTTACTACTCGATGCCCGCGGCGTAGCATACTCCGTAGATTTGCTCACAGATAGTGCAAAGAAAGTGGAGGGTGTCATCGGCAAAAATACATAAAAAAATACATCAAGAAGAAATCAGAACAACGCGAATGAACCTCGGGGCGGGGATAACAGCGACATATTGTTGATCTGGAAACATGTGCACAGTGGCTAGCCACTTGCCACCCCACACCACCCAAGCTTGCGAACCATAACCTGACAAAGGTCAATCGTCAAGTTTATTCCCACTCGCCTTGTGTTTATGGTGGTTATGGTGATCGAAAAGATAGTAGGAAATAAACGGGCACAAACACAAACATTTTCAAAAATAAAATAAGTCATGCCTTAACTTGGGACTGAACCTGCGACCTCCGCGTGTTAGGCAAATGTTATATCCATTTCACTACGATATACATGTTGTTTTGTTCTGAAAGAACAAAGTAATTGACTTTAATTCAACGAAATGTTGAATGTTTCCTACTTTTTCTTGCAATCTGATTGGTCGGTTGGGTCAGAGGTCAGACAGCTTGCTATGTCTTGTCCGGCATGTTCGGACCATGCAGAGAATTATATATATATATAGTCAGGTGTAACCATTTGTTATTAAATAGTATTAAATATAATATTAGATTAATTTATTATTATAATTATATTAATATTAAATATATAATGAAGAACAACACCTATATTTTTATTCTTTCTGTAGTCGACCTCCTAACTACTGTTTTACAGTAAATACAGTCCTATGGTTGAAAAGTTTGGATACCCCTGGTATAGAGGAAAGGGATTTCATCTAGAACGGGATCTCAAGAATCAGATACACGTAAAATATAAGTTTTAGTCATGTTTTAGTCATTGAGAGTTATAAAGTAGAGTGTATGTATGTAATAATCTTTCAAATAGTTGTGTGCAAATATATTTAACAAAAATTTTGTCTACCGTGGAACCCACTCATCTCAACCTCGGCTAACTCGCCAACCCTATTATGTTGACGTTTTTGGTATGGAACCGCTCAATTCTTTCTTTGTTTTAGCATTTTCTCACCGGTTATGTCGATTCTTTTATGTCGCCGAACCTTTATATCTAGAACACAAAAGTAAGCAAAATTTTCCACTTAACATTTGTTACCTCAATCCCCATGACCAATCAATGACACTTCACCATCTCACAATTGATAGTAAAAGAATGTGAATATATTAGAACATTTATTTTACATATGCTCCATTTGAGGGAAAGAAATTTCATCCCGTTTATAAAAAAAATGACTGTCTTGTTCAGAATAAACTATAGAGTAAAAGGAAGCAATCTGAATTGAGTTCTAAAGATAGTCAATAAAATAAATGCCACTTACAACGTCATCATACAATGTTCCTTTGGAGCATTGTTTGCCTATCGCTCTGCGAGATGAACAAACGTAATATCTGCTGCAGTCATAAGGATCCGCCAGCTTTCCAAATGCTTTCCTTCTACAAGTTACTTCAATTCCCTCTGCAAAAATATTTTTTTAAAGATTTTCTTATAAAAACTCATGAAAGATCTTAATATTTTCTTATTTTGTTGCGTTGTTTCACCATTTCAACCTGAGGGGCTTGGGGCTCTTTCAAATAGGATATTTTATGATGAGCTTGCAACTGGTCTGAGGAAAACATGTTGTCCCAGCAAGCGTTTCAAAGACGTCTGTAGGAAGACATGTTACTAGTTAACATGGACCACACAACGCGGGAGGCTATTACTGAGTAGCACGCCCTCTGGCTGTAAATATTGCGCGAGGGCATTCAAGGCGTGGAAGCCCTCCTCACAGCAGGGAGTGAAGAGAGAATAGCCAGCAGAAGAAGGGAGGAAGAGGAGCGGAAGTCATCGCCATCATCCCCTGCTGACAGACGGATGTCATACATAACAAAACTTAGGGCTTGCAATACATGAAGCGATATTTATTTTATTTTAATACAAGTATAGATTCATATATATATATATATATATATTAGGGCTGCGGAAATTATTTTAATCGATAAAATAGTGATTAAAAATAGAAAAGTGTTACTTTTTTCTTTTTTTTTAAAAAAATGATTCCTCAATAAATAATTAATAATAGTTTTTATTTTATTATTATTTTTTTACGTATAAACTTCTCCGTGAAGGGAATTCAGAAAGAGTATACTTTAAAATAATATTTTTATAAGGACAATGACATAAAAAAAAAAACATTGTTTTTAACTATTTAACAATAACAAAATTTAAATTCATTAACATTATATTGAACTACTTATTTTTTAAATACAATCACTAATAGTAGTACGTGATTTAAATATAATTAAATACTTTGGTTATGGGCATTTAAAAAAATGCAATAAAAGGGCACAAAATATGAAGGAAAACGAATTGTGTGAAAAAAGAGATTATGAGGTCTTAGAAAAAAAATCAAAGCTTTTGAACAACTTTGGATAAAAAGATGATCTTTATGTTTTTACTAATCATAAAAAAAATTTCTATACAGCTGTATTACTTTTATATTTATAAAATTAATTTGAAATTTTCATTCAAGTGCCTTAACTTTAATACGTTATTTAACTTGTTTTCAGTGCTAACTGTTTTAAAAATAACTTAATGCCCATATTAACTGCGTGTTTTTATTACTTCCCTTGAAAATTTCAGTTTAATGACGTCATAATTTTTATTTTTAGCTTAACAAAATTATCGATCAATTAATCGGTAATTTTTGAAAAGTTAACGATTAAATTAAATTTAATCGATAACAGCCCTAATATATATATATATAATAAGAGTAAGAGGATACTTTAATTTTTTTTTTCTTGTTACTATCGCGGGAGTTTACTCAACAACTTCTCAAAGTTTCATGCTTCTACCTACACGGAATAGTGGAGAAGTGGCGATTTTCAGTATTTAAAATATATTTTTTTTGTGCCCCTGGTCCCCATAATTGTGAATTATAAAAAAAAAAACAATATGTCAATATTTGGATCAAGAGGCTACTAGCAATTTACCAAAGTTTCATGCTTCTACCTATACGGAAAGTTGGAGAATTATTGATGAGTCAGTTTTTAATGTGATAAAAAAAAGCTACATTTAGGCCCTAAACTCCAAAAATTGATAATTTAAATATGATTAAATTAATTCTATATTAAATAATTTCTTTACTCAATATTTCCTATGTTTAATTATTTTTAAAAAATGCTTATTAATAAATAAGTTATAAATAAATTATGTTCTGTGTGAAATATTTTTAAACGAAACTCACCATTCCTAGCTCCGACGTTTTTTGTGCAGCTCATGACAACAAGTGGAATAAATATCTGATAATTAGATGATTTGGTAAAGCATTTAAAAAGTGAATAAAAATCATATATCAACTAGGAGTAATGCATGGTAAACGATTAAATGTTAAAATCAATTTTCAATTTCTGTAACAAAAATATAATTTAACAAATATGTTGAAAGAATGATTATCCGATGGACAAGTAAAATTTAATATATGAACATGCAAAAAATATTTCACATCAATGCGCTAAAAACTATAAGTTAAGTTGGCCAGATGAAAATGTTTGAAAACTTGGCAAGAGAGCATCAATCTGTTATATAATACATATATCCAGTTAAATGTTGGACTATTGACCATAAATCTGTTCACCTACACACAAACCATGGTTGAAATTTTAAACAGAGACCGTTAATATTTTTACCGACACAGAAATTATTATCAAACAATTAATTAGAAATCATTTATTCTTTAACCGACAAATATGTCACCGTGAAATGTTTGACTAGAGGTCATCAGTGTTTTATCCTGTCAATAATTTATGGTCAAACTTTCGTTTAGATACAATCTTTTAACTGACAAACCAACGTAGCGGCATCTTTAACTGAAGACGCCATTACACTGCCCCAGTTTTATACGTACCCAGGCGAACATGGTCAGGCTTTAAACTAGAGACCATCCATCTTCTCACTGACGAACAACAATCATCTTTATTAGGTTTAACATTTTTGTAAAGAATTTTCAATCCATTATTTCAATCTCGACATGGACTCATCTTTAAGTGGATCTGTATTGATTTCAGCAGATGGAGCCAGCGACTGAAGGCTCATTTCATTCCAGTGCATAGCCATCTTATTTCATGAATACTTATTATATTATAGCTATTGTGTTGACATTGGTTAGTCAGTATTTAGGAAGTTAGGAGGTATACTTAATAAATTAGAAGTGGGTAGAGGGTAGAGTGTATTAAAGATATTATGTACTGTTAATTAATATTGGATTTTAGATGAATAAGAACCTGATATAGGCCTATGAGTAGTGATCTAGATATAATGAATAAAAATCATATTTGTATAATCATAATAATACACTGGGAACTTGTGTAACATGGGCTAGGCTTACAGCGCATTACATCGACAAAACTAACGAGTTTCAGATATTACAGTAGTTGGCATTTTATATAAGATTTCTTTCTTCCAGTCCAGATTGAGTGTGTGAAATGGGCTGCCTGAGGAAACCAGGAAAGCCAACACTTTATCATCTTTTAAAACTCTAATATGTGTGCAGGACTAGACACAAATCGTTGATAAGAGTAGGACGCAATAATCATCTGTATAGAAGAAGCGACTGTAAAAGTTAAGATAAGGTAAAATCTACAAAGAAAATAGATTAATAAAACGAATGGTTATGTCGGTTCATTATGGATTTAATCAAATTAACAGTTTTAAATAACTGTTTCATTTTCCCCCTGTTGTTGTTTTCAATGTTATTTTTGAAGTATAATTTTTTATATCATGTGCAATTATTTTTTGTCCATTTAAAAAAAAATTGCCTCCTGATATAGAATGTCTTTGATAATGTAATTTTTTTAAATACTTAAATTTTGTAATAAATGTAGGTCTGTGTACAGACGAAGACATAAGCCGAATAATATACTTTCGAATTAGTTAATGTTTTTTAAAAAAAAAAACTTCTTATTTATTGTGATTTCATAATTTGTGTATTGTGTATTTTATTTTAAAGTTTTATCACAGTTCTATTCCATTGGAAAATTACTAAAAATGTAAGTAAATTTTACACAAAATAAAGCAAACAATGCAATGTCTCCATTAAACTTTTGGACATTCATAAGACAACTCCCACAAATGTTCTGAGGACTTCAACAAATTAAAAAAAAAAAAACAAAAAAAAAAACACTGGCGTCGGAGACCAAAATAGCAAAGTCTCATATGAGCCCTAAAAAAAATTTATTTTAAACAATGGCTACTTGCTGAATCGATAGATGTTGACCACACTTGGTGCATTAATACTTGACGGCAATTGAAAAATATCATTGAGAATTGAACTACCTATACCAATTTTTTGTTCCCGTTTTGAGATTAGGAAATTATCTGTTGGTTGTTTATTTTTATTTGTTTGTTTTTGTTTGTTTGTTTGTTTTTTTTTGTTTTTTTTTTGGGGGGGGGGG
>MUZC01004769.1:270277-314892 GCA_002072015.1 Radix auricularia
CCTTTTTCTTTTAAAGGGGTAAAACCATGGTGAAACAAAAAGTATCTTAATTTTGAGTTTTAATTAACGGATTCGTGCAACATTTGTTTTATTACATAATGATTGTTTAAACAGTTTAAAATTTTAAATTCGCTAAAAAAAAAAGGTAACGATTTGTTAGGAAAATTAAGTGGTATACTTCACAGATCGCGCTTTTATAAGAAAACTGCACCAAAAAAAAAAAACAGCAACACATCACCGCTGGTACGAAAATATGTAGATCTACTAATAATATCACACCGACAGTTCTAGCGTGGAATTTCGAAATTCGTAGAATGATGCGCTTACAAGTACCTACATGACATCGTGGTTCAAATATTGTGTTCAACTTGCAAGTAGTAAATTATATTATTGTTTCAGGTTTAATATAATTTTTGTCAGATAACTTTTTAAAAATTTAATTTACTTTTGTTTTTATTGCATAAAAGTAGCACAAATAGCTTGGTTTGTTCATTAAAATAAGGTTACTCATTGAAAATGAACGGCTATTCATTTTCCGTTACTAAACACCACAATAACACAAATAATTCCAAAAATACATGCTTCAAAATTTTAAGAGTCTTGGAAAAATTTACAAATGAAGTAACTAGTAAAACGAGATCAGAAGCTGGAATTTTCTTCAGTTCAATGTGATCTTTTTCTTTTCTATGGTATCTCAATTTATGGGAACCCGTCTTTTAAAAAATTAATGCAAACTATGCAAACCCATTTCATGGAGCAAAGGTATGTTCTAATAGAGAACGCTTTTACAAAGAGTTGGAGGTATTCAATGAACAATAAGTTAGAATGAGAAAAATATGTATGGGGATAATTCAGAAGACGTGTTTATATATCTAGATCAAGAAGTACGACGAGAAATGTTTGTATCTATAAATATAATTATGAAAGAAAATAATGATGAGTTACATGTCCTTGCAAGAAAATATTCGTGTATAATACCATCTAGCCTTTTATATGACGATTTGAACATGCAATAAATTTCTTTATTTCCATTGATAAAGAATTGTTCGAGATTGAAAGAGAAAAGATCTCGGTTTTTATGGCATTACACGGGGCCTGTCTTAGCTATTAGGGGGCCCTATGCAGCTTAGTATGCGAAAAGGATTGCGTGTGCCCAGTTTGGAGAGGGATAAGGTGTTGATAAGGATATTAAGTGAAAATTAAGATAGGTTGGGCCCTATGAAAGCGCTGGGCCCTTTGTGACCGCATAGGTTCCAGGAGCCTAAGACCAGCCCTGGCTGTACCTACACTACAAGAAGAGACATTATGTTTTTTAAAAATGATCTGTTAAAATATATTCAATAGTAAATGTTAGAAAATTCTTTGCTCAACATTATAATTTTGCTAATAATGTTTTTCAACAACTGCAATCAGTGTATCTTGTGTTGAAAGGAGCTTTTCCAAACTGAAGTTGATAGCAAATTATATTCGCTTCACAATAAGTGATTTAAGACTACGAAATTTTGCAATATATCCATAGGTCAAGATATTACAAATAATTTATATTTTTTAAACATAATACACGATTTTTCTACTATGAAAGTTAGGTAAGTAAGTAAATGTATAGATAATTAAAAAAATATGTTTATTAGTTTATTGTTTATATACTGTTGTAAACAATTTCATTATTTATTTTAAAAATCATATAGATCTATTTATAAATAAAAAGTAAAAGCATATTAATAGTTAATGTTTTTGGGTGTAAAATTTGGAATATCTTTTGTTTCATTTTTTTTTAAATTTTTTTTTTTTTTTTTTTTGGGGGGGGGGGGCCTTATAACAGTCTTGTGGCCTTCATAACAATTATCGTGTATTTTTATAATGTTCTAATCGTAGGTAAATCATCTTATGTAGCCTCTTTTCTTACTGCTTACATAAATAGGGCATGCAATGGTAAAATTGTTCCCCACCCTTTACCATGTACTTTATTTCAATTATTTTTTCAAGTTTATGAATTTAAAAAAGTTAAAAACCATCATATGATTGACTTAAGCTACCGTTCATAAATGACGTCAGGTGATTTCGGCTGATTTTTAACCCCCTGCCCCCTCGTTGCACAGCGTCATGAAACGAAAACTTAGACCCCTTCCTCAATGGNGGGGGGGCCTTATAACAGTCTTGTGGCCTTCATAACAATTATCGTGTATTTTTATAATGTTCTAATCGTAGGTAAATCATCTTATGTAGCCTCTTTTCTTACTGCTTACATAAATAGGGCATGCAATGGTAAAATTGTTCCCCACCCTTTACAATGTACTTTATTTCAATTATTTATTCAAGTTTATGAATTTATAAAAAGTTAAAAACCATCATTTGATTGACTTAAGCTACCGTTCATAAATGACGTCAGGTGATTTCGACTGATTTTTAACCCCCTGCTTTCTCGTCACATAGCGTCATGAAACGAAAACTTAGACCCCTTCCTCAATGGGACGTGACAAGTAACCCCCACCCCCCATTCAAGCGGTATTTTCTATTTGAAAACGAGCATGTTTAAAATATTTTTTTTTGGTGTAAGGCTGCACTCTAATATCGGAACACTCGTGAAACCACGTAAAACTTCATTGAATAAAGTGTCGGTAATCATATATGTAAGTGGAACTTTTATTTAAAGTTGCCCGGTTTGAATGACGTAATATGTGTGTTGCCTCCCCCCCCCCCCAAAAAAAAAAAAGATTCGTGACGTCATTTATGGGCGACCCCTAAAAGGCGGCATATTAAAGACCGCCCCGGGCGGCAAAAGCTCTAGCTACGCCACTGTACAGGCTTATAGTAAATTATACGCACTAATTACTTAAAATTAGCTTTAATTATTTCAAACTTTAAATGCTTGCTTCAGTAATTTTTGTTTGGTCGATCATTTCAGGTAAAATATTTTTTTATCAAATAAGGGGAAAATCTTATTTTTATTATCTCAATTACTTCAAATTTGCTTTATTTCAAACTTTAAATTCTTGCTTCAGTAATTTTTGTTTGGTCGATTATTTCAGGTAAAATAGTTTTATCAAATAAAGGGAAAATCATATTTTTATTATCTGGGAATGTTAAAAAAAATCAATCATATAAATTATAAACAAAATTTTTCAATAAATAGTAATTGTCTTGCGAATAAGGCTTCAGTTCTGATTTTAAATATTGATTTGAATTTGAGACATAAATTTTGAAATATGAATTTTTTAAAATTGTTACTGATTTAGATGATAGACACAGTATAGTATTGGTATACCGGCACCGGTATACTGTATTCTATAGAGAACACTAAATTTTCTATTTGAGGCCGTCCATAAATGACGTTACGCGAATTTGGCCAATTTTTTACCATCCCCCCCCCCCCCCCCGGTCACAGTTCGTCACAAAAACTTAGAACCCCTTCCAATATGACGTCACAAAGCTATGGACACCCCTCTTCCCCCAAAAGCCGTATTTTCTATTTAAAAATAAGTAAGCCTATTATTCAACTAACTTTATTGCCATTTTATTATGTGATTAGTGTAAGACTACACCCTAATATCGTTACACGCCTGAAACCAAGTAAAACGTCGGAAAATAAACTGTAGGAATGTGAGACAGTAAAACATCACATACATAAAATTTGTCTCAACACCGACGGAAACGTATATGTCACATGACCCAAAGCGCGCGTCATAAACTTCTGAATTCTCAATTTTAGTCAACTCAAAGTCAAGGAATCTAAAGACACTCGATTAATTGTAACAATTCAGTCATACTAAGTTTGTGGTCCACATTTTATTCATGATAAACTGATTCACAATGAACAAGTTAAACATAAATAGCATTAAAAGCTTGTCAGAGGCTCAGTTGAATTATGAAATGAGGCAAGTACTTGTCCCTTCGTCTGTCGCACAAATTAATTAGGCCTAATACTAATACTTAACTTAATACTAATTAAGTATTTAATTAAGTTAGGATGTGGCTAGCGCTACGACAATTTTGTCGTAGCAGCAGACGACCCGGTCGGATGTTGCTAGCGTTACGACATGTCGTAGCGCTAGTCAGGAAACGTGCTACGACATGTCGTAACAGCAGATGATCCGGTGGGATGTTGCTAGCGTTATGACAAGATTGTCGTAACAACCGACGACCCGGTCGGATGTTGCTAGCGTTACAACATGTCATAGCGCTAGTCAGAAAACTAGTGACTAGTGCTACGACATATGCAACTTCTGCTACGACTAGTTTTAGTTACTCTTTGCAGTAAACACCTGGAAAGAATTAAATCTTAACAAACTCTTCTTTATATTGTATACGCATATATATTATAATACAACATTATTTGTGTGTGTATTCATTCTAAAATCTAAATTTATTTAAATAAATTATTTAAATAGATTTAATTTTAATATTTATCTACCGATTATAAATATATCAGCCGATTTTGCTGTACTATAGACTATAGTATACTTGTTTAAGTGATGCTGATGAGCCTGATGCATTAAAATTTAGTATACCGTAAAGCCTAAAGCTGTAAATGAAAAGTCAAGCAACTGATTCTCGCACAATCGCAAGAATGTAATGTAGGCCTAAATTAATTCGTTTTGTGTGGAATAATAAAATGTGCCGTGTGCAGACTTGTCACAGGAAACCATTCCATTCATCCTTCTACCTCATTTTCACTCTATTACTAATACTATTACTATTGAGGGGGGGCAGGTAACAGTGGCGTAGCTAGGGGTTTGCGGTTTTTCATTTAATGGCTCAATCTAGATTTTTTATAAAACCTTTACAATTCATTACTAAGCTTTTCTAGTGATCATGATATTTCATTATGAGAACTATAGTTTAGTATTTAAGTATTAGTAATAGCATAATTGAAATACAGAAAATTGTTTACGACATGTCGTAACGGCAGACAACCAGCGCGGATGTTGCTGGCGTTACCACATGTCGTAGCACCAGCCACATCCGCGCGGGTTGTCTGCCGTTACTTTGTCGTAGCAGTAGACACTCCGATTTAGTTAATAATTAACTAATTATGAAGTCACCTGAAGTGACTACTACTAATTAATAATACAGTCGAAACCGATTAAGTCAACGGCGTTGGGGTATGAAAAATGGCATCGACATAACCGATGATCGAGTTAAAGCGAAAACCAATATGGCGGCAAAATATTAACATGCGCTTGAAATTTCTTTATGTACGTGTTGTGCGTTAATTAGTGATGGGACAATTAATCAGAATCGTATCGGAATATCGGGACCCTATTTCTTCACTCTTTCTTAAGGTTGTTAAGACCGTTCGTTTTTAAAGACCGTTTAAGTTTAAATATAACGCCATTTTGCGGTGATTCCCAGATTGAGCGATACTGTACTGTGCCTTCGAAACCACTTGCTTGATTTTCCTTACAAGCTACACAAATAAGTAACCTACACATCCCCTCATTGTCCCCGGACCATTCTCTTTCTAATCATCTTCTTTGGGTCCGTCCCCTCAGAATGGTCTATCGTGACCTATATAATATGACTCATGACAAAGCAAACTCTTCTCTATATAAACGTACACAAATAAATTAGGTACTCCTTTTGAACCTTCATCTTTGACATATTTTAATTAATTCTAACCAATAGTTAAATGGCTTTTGCACACGGCCACTTCTTTTGAATGAAACAATGAGAACAAAGCAGTAGTACAGTACATGTAATAGTCAAAATGAGGTTGAAGGATGAATGGTTGCCAATGACAACAAGTCCCATCACTAGCGTTAATAAATGATAATGTTCATGCACGTGTTTTTGGAGGTTTTTTTTAACACAACAGCATTGCCGTTATTTGTTTGATGAAGCTATCGGCATGCTATAAAATTGTACATACATGTTTGCTAACAACAAAAGGTATATGTGCACCAACTGACAGCAGAAATTTACAAATTTAAAATAAAAACCAACGTCGATTATCGATAAAAACTTTTATTATTCTCCAACACATCTCTGAAACGTATCGTATATATGCAGTTACTTTGGTTTCAAAAGCCGGCGATTGCCATAGTACCAGAAGCAACACAGCGCTGGGAGCAAAACGCAAGTGGGCTGTGACGTCACCAGCAGACCCTGTGAGGCAGAAACTCGGTCCCTTCCCTTGGTTATATAAATATCATAGCTAACATTTTCAAAAGCTGGCGATTGGTCATGGGGATCAAGATAACCAACGTTAAGTGGCAAATTTGACCCTTTTTTGTGCTCGTGTTATGAGGTTTCGGCGACTTAAAAAAATCGAATTAAACGACGAGAAAATGCTAAGACAAAGAGAGAATTTGGCGGTTCCAATAAAAAACGTCGACATAATAGGGTGGTCGAGCTAACCGAGCTCTAGGTAAGTGGGTTCGACTGTATTACTATTCAAAGGATTATGTGCAAGACAGTTCAAATTTTAGGATTTAAATTTTATATTTCTGAGTCTGAGATGTTCAAAAAGGAATATTGAGGTAAATAAAGAAATCAGGGAAGTAATATATATGTTCCAATGTTTCTAGAAGGAAGTGAATGAAACTATATCTTTCTAGACCCAACATTTTAACTGAGGAAAGAACAGTACCGGTAAGAAAGATTTGATTAGACAAATATGTTCGGCTAACCTCTCGTAACTGTGTATACACTCGTAAACGGCTAACATTTTACAAAGTAAGAATGAAAAAAAATACTATTACTATTATTAACTTATTTAAAGAATATGAACAAAAAAAGAACTGTTCACTAAAGTGTGGTTTTAAATTAAATTATATTATTTGTTATGTGCAGAGAAATTGTCTCATTTTATGGTATAATAAATAGTTTTCCACATTTTTATCAAATGAAAAATGATTTTTAGGATAATAATGGTTATAAGTATAATATTTTAATATATTCTGACAATAAAGGTTTAGTTATAGAATTATTCCATGGTAAAATTTATAATTTTTGGCTCTGTTTTATGAATGTAAGGATACTTTTTTAAAAAGAGTGTAAATTTTTTTAATATGAGCAAAATGCTTTGAATTTTTTATATGTCATACAGAAATGGAAACTGTTGATGGCTATAATAAAGATTTTATGCTTGCTACAAACACTTTTTTTTTTCCTTCATACAGTTTGTGACATGTTGTAATTTTCTGTACAAATTTTAAATGAAAAAAATTCATTAAAAAATTGCATTTAAAGCTACATTACCACAATAGCCTTAAATTTACTATCAATAGATAGATTATTCAATTGTGAACACAAATATGCATAATATTACATTATTCGTGGTTTTATTCATTTAAAAAAAATTAATTCCTGTAACTACCTAAATCAGGTGGAAAAAAGGGGGAAAACCCAAGAATATTTGAGAGTTAATACTCGGCATCAGCATCACTTACACAAGTATATTAGTATAGTATAGCAAAATCGGCCGACATATTTATAATCGGTAGACCAATATTAAAATTAAATTATTTATTTAAATTAATTTAGATTTTAGAATTAATACACACAGCTAAGCCTGGATCTATTAATGTCGTATTTAGTATTATAATATAAATGCGTATACAATATAAAGAAGAGTTTGTTAAGATATTATTGCGACTAAATTCTTTCCAAGTGGCTACTGTAAAGAGTGGCGTATGTCAAAACGCTAGCAATATCCCGCCAGATTGTCTGCTGTTACGACATGTCGCAACGCTAGCAACATCCGGCCGGGTCGTCTACTAGCCACATCCTTATTTATTACCTCCTGGGGGGGGGGACGACTAGTAAATTTAATTTAAAATTTATGAAAAATAACGGGAGTGGTTGTTTAATTAATTCTTTGGAATTTTTTTTTTTTAATGCGTTGAATTGAGAGCATCGCTGAAAGAGCTGAACGTAAGCGGGCTTTGATGCCACCACCAGGCGACAACATTCCCTTGTTAGGCATATAAGGATGAGCGGTTAACCAGTCTTTTTTTTTTAATGGTTAGCTGGTCGTCAAAAACGAGCGGTCTTAACAACATTACTATAAATATACATAAAGAGTGGCTTTTAGGGTCTAATTCATTTAATATTTTTTATACCCACTGAAAGACACATTAAAAAATGTATGTTGAAAAAAATATTCACAGGTTTGTAGTTTGTATATATTGTATCACCCTACTGAGGTTTTTAAATTGATTTAAATAAATTATTAATTTTGCATGTTCTTTGTTATGTGACACCTTAAATCTGTAATTCATTAATACTGAGTATATTTATTTGCAGGTTTAACTGTGCTATTTGTATGGAGCCTAAATTAGAAATGATTTATGGTCACTGTCAACATAAATTCTGTGTTGACTGTCTTTATGTAAATTCATTTCTTCGTGAAAGTATGAATAAATGTCCTGTGTGTTCAAGACCCAACAGTTTTCCAATTGTTCGGTAAGTCTTTTTATTTATCATCATTAACTTAACACTAAATAATAACCCAATTTTTAACTAGATAAAACTAGATTTTACGTCACTGGCTTGTCTTGTGCCCTATAACTTTTCAATGACTTTTTTTTTTCGGGTCTGCTCTTAACCCTTTACTTTATCGTAGCGGCCAAAAGTCTTGTCCCCTAAACGGGGCCCCCTCTGATTTTAAATGTAAGCTTGCACATAGCTGTCAAAGTTTATGGCAGAAATTGCAGTGCTTCCTTAACTTTTTGAATAGATGTATTTTAGATGTAGTTGTTAGTAAATAACATAATTGTATTCTGAAACTGATAAACCTAATTTTGTTAGATTCATTGGTTATCCTATCCATCACTCACTTTTTCATTATTGTTATTACTTTCTACTTTCTGTAGTTTTTAAGGAATTAAAACCATTTGAAGGTTATCAAATAGTTACCCTGGGTACAAGTGACTTTTTTTTCATCCTTTATGGCAGTTATTTTATCATAAGCTAATAAATGTGCAAGTATTTTTAAAAACATTTTGTATGTGTTATAAAAAGAATAATGATATTATATATAGGATGGTAATGAAATAGTAATATCACTGGTTTTTTTTCTCTCTTAAACAGACCTAAAGTTTCAGATGACTCAATTGAGGTGCAGAAAATTCTCGGAATCACTGAATGCCCAAACAAAATGATGGGCTGTAAACATACAATGTGGAAGTGGGAGGTAGA
The DNA here is from genome assembly GCA_002072015.1 of Radix auricularia. Taxonomy (NCBI): domain Eukaryota; kingdom Metazoa; phylum Mollusca; class Gastropoda; family Lymnaeidae; genus Radix; species Radix auricularia. Next base: position 279,419 of record MUZC01004769.1, read on the forward strand.
TGACCATCTCAGGTAACTTATTTAACAGACTTTTTGTAAAAGGCTTTGCGGCTTATAATTTTTAATTGAACTTATTGAACACTGCTATATTGCTATCTTATTCATATTGATATTTAAAATTCTGTATTTGTTTTTAAACTTCCAGTGATTGCTACTTCAAGAAACGATTGAGTTTCATTTCACTTAGTTCACTTAAGCAGTATCTCACACCAAGACATCGCATTGTTGTGGAAAACAAAGAATCAAAAGGCAGAGAGAAGATGGAGTTTCGCCAACAGCCTAGAAGATCAGTTCGTCTTATGAGACAAGCTTCCCGACAATCACGACAGCCATGAAGAGACCGGATAACTCATTATTTATTTTTATTTAATAATCCATTCTAAATGGAACACAATTTTGCGTGGGCTTTACATTTTAATAATCAAATTTAGTTCCTCTCATAATTGTAAAAAAAAAAAAAAAAAAAAAAGTGATCCGCAATAATGACCACCAATATTTAAGTTCACCTATATGCAACTTGGTTCAAGCCATTTCTGCTGGTTATAAAATTGAAGTTGTGTTTTTATAAGTTTTAACTTTTAAATTCATTTTATTGTTTCAATAATGTTCTAGTTTGGAAATTGTATATTTTCTTCTCATGTCAAGGGTGAGAAAGATCTGCTCTCATTCAAAGGCTATTCACAATGACATTGACTATCTTTTGTTAGAAATTAAAAAAAGAACTGAGTTTCTTGTGCTGCTCACTGAATAACTCACATAGTATTAATTAGTATGCAGTATAACTAAGAAACAAGATTTTAAATTTATTATTAACAAATAATATGACAATTATATAAATATAAATACAAAGATGAGTTTTTCATTTCACATTTCAGGTGAACACATTTTTTTTTTTTTTGTCCCATAATTTTCAAAATTGGATTGAACCCTGATACTTCAATTTTCAACAATTAAATTTTTAAAATTAAATTGCACAATGACCCAAGAACAGATATTTAACTGTGCCTTGAAAATAACTGACATTTTAGTTTCCTGCAAAAATTATTAGTTGGAAGTCCAGTTCTGTTTGGGTTACATCTGACCTCCCTTTCAGGGGCAGTAACTCTGCCCATTATTTGGTACTTCTCTCTGTACTTGTTCCACTTTAGCTAGAGCAGGATTCAGTTTTTTCTCTTTTTCACATAACAATGCAATGTTATTTATTGTTTACTAAACACTTCTGTTAATAAAATACTGTGTTTTTGCACAAAGATTGTTTTTTTAAAAATTATTTAGAAATCCTCACCAACTCAATAACACTAACACTTAATGCAATTTATTGCAATGCCTTTTGCAACATCTTAGTATAAGTAAAAGTAGTAAAAGCATATCTTCATTTTAATGAACTGGCATCAAATATTTTATAGCAATTGTTTTTTAATCCAAACATTATTTGATGTAGAATAATAAAGCCCCAACTTTTTAAAAATTAGTCAAAGGTGTGAAGACACACAGCTTTTTTTGTTTTGGATTAATGGAACTTATTAGCAATATTTGAAATTGTGAACAATTATATTTTTATTTAATTCATGAATATATAAAAATTCAATTACCGAATTATGTACTTTTTAACAGCAATTTTATAAAACTGTTAAATTTCAAATGGTCAGGTTAGCAAATAAAATTCACGGAATTATCCAGCTTCTATCTAAATTCTTATACAAAAAAGAAGATAGTAATTAATACATTAGGCATTAAATTCTAACTTTAAGATAAAACATAAAAACAATCTGCCACTACTACAATAAATCACAGACATAAGAATAAAACTTTCTTCTTGCGGGAGCAAAACACAAATACAGTAGTGTTTCACAATCTATGTGTCACAAGATTTGGTAAAAATATTTAAAATTGCTGTGGTTGTCAGCTCTGAAGCTATTATTATTATGAAATTTTAAAATAAAACAAAATGATAGTTAAATAAATCATGGACATTGCAACGAATTGGCTTGGGTGATCAATCCGTTTGCAGTCAATGAAGAAGTTAATTTGACAATCGAAGATTACGACATAACAAATTCCATCAAACAACGTTCACCAACACGACTTTAGAAGAATTCTGGCTTGCAATTGCAATCTTGAAAATCTAACCTTTAGTCAGTTTGAAAACAGTTAAAATTATGTTTCCATTTTCATCTTGGTTCTGTGAATTTGGCATTAACTGAAATCAAGTCCGGGAGAGAGGCTCCTTACAGTTTGTTGCACGTTTGCATGTCAACTTTGGAGCCCCGATGGATGTGTTCCCTTAAGGTGGCACATCAATCACACTGATAAATTACAGTAATTGTCAGTCTCAGTAATATACATCACAGTTATATGTAAAAAAAAAAAGTTATCTTTTTAATAAAATAAGTTAAAATTATTTTTGTGTCACGAAAATTCTCGAATATTCTTAGTGTGTCGTTACCCAAAAAGTTTCAGAATCACTGATATAGAGGTTACTTTAGTCCCAAGACGCCAAACGAAACCTAAACGTTACATTTTAAATAAGAGTGTAAATCTGTCACAAGTTAACTGCCATCCTCAGTGATGATGCAGTCTACCAGCCAGCAGGTATGTACATTCTGCGTTCAGTCGCTTTCCGTTTGCACGTGTTGGACGACCCTGATTGAACTTACTCACACTATCTTGCTTGATTCAACCCCCTTATCTAGGACACCGAGAACAGCTTTCTCAGATCATACTATTTGTGGATGTGACTGAATTTTCAAACTAAAAGTACACAAATATTTTTTTAAGATAATTTAATGCATGCATTCAAAATATTTTGTAGGCCAGAACGATTAAATTCTTCTACTTCTAGACAGTCTGCTAGCACAGTGTTATGACGATGCTGATGTGGGGATTGGGTCTTTCACAATAAAATTATGATAGAAAACAGCTTAAACTGACCTAAGGTGGGTACACTTGTCACATTTTATGGAGAAGTTGAAATGATATTTTTTCCCTTTAATGCAACAGTTCTTTGATTTGAGTTGAACTGTTGTGTTCATAGAACACTAGTACTAGTCTGAAATACGCCCTAGTCAACGAACAGAAGCTGTTAAAGCTATCCTTGATGTATTAGAAACTCTGCTAGAAAGCGTATCGTTTTAAAGAAAAATGTGTAGCAAGTTACAGGCGCTCCTTCTATACCGAAGATTATTGCGCCCTACACTTACGGTTTGTGCCTGAACTTGGATTTTTATTCGAGTTTTAAATGTTGAGTTTTCTTGGTTTAATCAGGTAACCCATTCCACGTCCGAATTACAGACGGGAAGAACGAGAATTTGTGTTTTTTCTTGCATGTTGAATAGTTGTTTTTGTTTGTTGTTTTTTAAAATCCATATGTCTACTGAGAGTTGTATGAGATTATCGTAGTGTTTTTTCCAAGAAGTTACCTAGTGTAAAATTATTATTACTTTGTTATTCTATCCTCTAGTGTTTCAAGGTTATAGCTTATCGTAATACTCAAACATGACGCCTGAAACCAAAAGTGATGCAGAGCTGTTGAACGCATGTGTATACAATTTTAACTTATAGTTTTATTTCAGTTCTGCAATGCCATTCTTGAGATTTAAAAAAAAACTGAAACACTTAAAAGAATCTTAAATGAATCGTCTGGGTGAAAATTAAAATGTTTCAAGCGTCGTAATTATTTGAGTAGAGTTGCTGTAGGAAACTCAAAAACAAACGCACAGCCTGGGAAATATGAAAAGGGAGGGGTGACAAAAATTAAGGGTTTTAGAGATTTCTTGAGAATCAGCAAGAGATGCTGGACTTTCTGGGACAGGAAAAAATGTACTCGGCATGAAGAACATATTTGACTGACTTCTGTTTGTCAAATTTTTTTACAGACTGAACGACCCGAAAACATAATTTCAATTTGGATTTCTGGTGGACTTTAAAACTCATCTAACTTTACCAATGTATATGAAATTTTTACGATTTTGACATCATTAATCAATGACTATGAAATGTTAACGGAAATTGAAGTTTGAAAAATGCTACTCAATAAACGGAATGAGATTCTACTGAAAACTCATTTGGATCCTCTAGGTTTAGTTCAGTGATATGGCGGCGACATTTTTCAAAATCTGAGCACTGAGCGTGAAATTGTATTCCTTACAGCATTTTCAGCAAACTGAAATTTATTTTGTCGTATTTGCCCAATTCAATGGGACAGTACCGTCTCTGCTGTTTTGTTTAGAAAGACAAATTTAAAACATTGGCTAGTCTACTAGTTTGCAACAGCGAAATAAGAAAAATAAATCTTTAGTAGACTGTGTAAACCAGTCTACGACAGTGAATTCGTGGGTTTCTAAGACATATTTTTTAAAAATTTAAAATATTTTTTTTTTTTGTGGAAATATTTAAAGATAATTTAATTGCTTTTCTATATCAATGAAATATAAAAAGTGATTAAATATTTGAGGGCGGGGCAACAATCATATAGCTTGAGTACAGTCCATAAATGACGTCACGCGATTTTGACCGATTTTTCACCCTTATCCTCGTCATAAAAGTTAGATCCTATCCAATATGGCGTCACAAAGCTTGCCCCCACCCATAAAATCCAGTTTTCTATTTGAAAAATGAAAATGAGCATGTTGAAAATCACTTTATTGTCATTTAAGTATGTATTTAGTGTCAGAATGCACGCTTTATTATATCGTGACACCGCGTGTACCCACGTAATACGTCTTTAAAAAATTGTAACTAATCAAATATAGGAGTAGGAGTGGAACTTTTGTTTAAAGTTGCGCGTTTTTTTTATGTGACGTCACATTTCTTAAACACCCCCTCCCATATAGTCACAAATGTGTGACTCCCTCACCCCCCCCCCCCGCCCGGTGCGTTACGTCATTTATAGAGGACCCCATTATAGGACGCAACATTCTTCAGTAAAGAAGGACCATCTGCAATTTTCTAATAGACTTAACAGAATTATTAATTGTTTAAGCGCAGGGCGTGATAAACGTTATTATATAAAAAGCACCTGTAGTTTATAAAATGCTATAACAAAAAGGGAGACTTCTTAAATTTAAGTGATAAATCGAAAACGAGGAAGCATTAAGATATTAACTTAAATCAGAAAAATTAACTAACAATAAATTAAATAACAATAATGATTAACGCGTTCAGGCATTTCTTGAATAAATGTTGACTCTGGCAATACATTTAAATTGTAAAGCATACACGTAATTTGTTCAGGTGTTTTAAATAATAGAAAAAAATGTCGTGATATCTTACTCTTAATATATTTATTTTGGTTGAAAGAAATTAAATAATTTACATATATAGAAACGGGGAGGAGATTTCTATAATTTTGGAATGAGGGTGGGGGAACCCTGTAAATTTATTAATATTATCAATACCGCGGTATGCCTACCAGTGGTAGCGTATTTGTTTAAATTTCAATGCAATGGGTGTTATATTTCATTTCCATTAAATATTAATAGTGTATCAAATCATCGCCAATACCTTTGCCTATATGATTTCAAGAAATTATTAAACTTAACTTTATTGTTTTACATTACCCAAGCATAATCATATGTGATAACATGTCATACTATATTTAAACACTAATGAATTATAATTCTTTTTTAAAAATTAACACATAAAAAGGTCGCTTATTGGGCATTCAAATATAATTTTATTGAAATCGAAAACAGAATAAGAATTAAAAATAAATAATATTTTAAATGAATTTGGCCAGAAGTCGAATCATAAAAACTGGCCGAGAGCTACGCATGCGCTATTCTATTTTCGTAAAAATGCCCAAGTGGGCAAAATAAATTGACTTAGTTTTTTAAAATTTATTAAATATTTTATTATTTATAAAAAATATTTTTCTTAATTGGAAAATCATATTTAATTATTTATTTTCGTACCCCAAAAAAAGTTCAATTCAAGCAAGCATAATTGAATTTCATCACTTTGCATCTTAATTCTCTGATTTGTTTCATTGGCTTTAAGGTGTAATTTATGTGGCAACTCTGCCTGATTTCCGTATCACGCTGGTCCTTTTGGTGTGGCCGCCTTCTTGTGTCACTTTGTCCATACAAATTTACTTGAACTTTTAGGAAAATCCTGGATAAGGTAAACAAAAATGACATATTACGATGTTTCCTTTCCAAAATTATAAAATGGTTCAAGTTAAGACATATGGGTGTAGTATTATTAACTGAAAGATGGGAATTTCTAATAAGAATTCTTTTTTCAAAGTCACAATAGTCGGTGAATGAAAGACTTCGCTCTTTGGCACGCCATTTTGCCTAGACCACCGCCCATTGCCATTACTATCTTAAAATGAAACAAACCAGGAACGTTTTAGTTTTCTTTATTACTTGATGTGCCCATTGGTATATTATAAATGAATAAATGCCAAATTAAATATTTTTTACTGAAGAAATGAAAGGAATAAAACTATTTTTTTAAAAATATTACTTAATTGCAATAATTAATTATTGATTAAAACCAGACATGATCTATTTTTTATTTTCAAAATAGCGCTAACCAGTCTACTCAGGCTACTCTAATTATATTAAAATTAAATGTATTAGTATATTATATATCATTGTCATTATATAATCATTTATAATCCATTTACTTAGTTTTAGTTCTTTGAGAATAGTATATATTCAAATTAACATTTAATAAGTTCAATTAATATTAAAGTATATAACTATAGACTATAAAATACATGATTGTGTAATCAAAGAAATAAATGAAAGAAAGCTTTACTTTACTTATTAAGTCATAAGCTACTTTATTTAACTTTATGGTACTTGATATTAATTAATTGATATAAATACTACTTACACTTAGTAATAGTGAATTAGTATTACTATTATTAGTAAAGAAGTAATGCTACTGGCTACCGCTAGAATCAGGATTAGATTAATTAGTACTTATTAACTTATATTAGTTAATCAGTGACAGCGTTAGTAAAAATAAAATAACACTTTTCAGACCATGGCGTACTGTGGGCTGTGGGGCAAGTGAAGTAGCATTCACTAGTTTCATTTAGGCAATTAAGCCACTGCCACTTCTACTACTAATAAGCAAGGAATTGTGTGGCTAGCATAATGCCCAGGGTGCCTTGCCAGCTCCGAGGCTCGAACCATTGACTCTCTTTTGCGTTGGTTCCGCAGTCCAGTGCGCTTTTTTTTAGTATTATTTAAATATTAACTGTATGCAGCATGCATACTCATACATTATTTTTGTTTAATTATTAATTATATTATTTGTTCACAATTACAAATTTATTACATAATAATCATAATTATATATAAATTATGTATTATATTTATTAATATTAGTTTTTAATATTAATAACAATGACCATTATAGAATAACAAACAGTGTGAAACAGTCTTACTCATACTCTCTTAGACTTACACTTACTCTGATTAAGTTATATTTTGGCAATCATTATCTGATTTATCAGTCATAGATTTAACTATTAATAATTTTATTTGTACTGAATTGTACTGTATTAGTTATACAAAAATTAGGGCTTAACTGTTACTATTTGAATGTAGTGAATAGAGAAGTTGAGTTTGTGATTTCTCATCACAATCATTTGGCAGTTAGTTAGGTAAAAAAGGATAATGATTAGGGGGCCGTCCTTAAAGTGTGTAATGCCATTTTTATCCCCCCAATCACGAATCTCAAACCCCCCAAAATTACCACACACACATTCTTTCAAAAATTATTTTTTTATTAACAAAATAATTAACATTTAATATAAAACAATGTGACAACACACATGGCCGAACAACCCCTGTCACAAACTGTCACACTTTCTTATAACCCCTCCCCACTCTGGAGCATGACATACTTTATGGACATCCCCTAATGTGAACTCAGAATCAGGTATAATTTTAAATAGGATTATTATTATACAGGGGGTCCCTGGTTGCAAACTTGCTATGTTCTTAAGATGTGTCGTAAATTTCAGTAAGTCAGACCATTAAAATTTTTATAAAATATACTGTAACTGTGAAGTTCTTAAAAGTGCTTTAAAAATGTAACAGTAACAGTTAATGACATTTTTTTAAAATTTAAAAAAAGAAAACAATTCTTTACCACATGAAAAAAGTTTTAAAAAAAAAGATAAAACACAAGAGAGAGATGGTGTAAGCCAAAATGGTGTATGTACTGAGACTGAGTATAGGTTGAGACCCTGTCTCCCTCGCCCTTCAACCGCAACAAAGTATATTCTTCCGCCTTGTGCCTGAAACATTTAAAAAGTAATAAAATGTACTGTACATACAGTGCTATTAAAATGTAACAGTTAATGACAAAAGTTTTGTTTTTTTAAAGACAAAGCAATTCCTTACCATGTGGAAAAAAGACAAAATGACGCATAATATTTAAAAAAATTTATAGGGGTGATTTAGTAACCACGAAACATGTAAGTCAGGACCACCGTAACAAAAGAGGAATCACTGTATAAGTATTTTCAATAAGCCTAACTTAGACTTAAATGTTATTAATCATTGTTTATTATTATAAATCAGGCTTAGATACTAGACATTATAATTTTTTTAAAGTACAAGTTTTATTCTTTCGTAAGTCAACAGAATTTAAAAAATTTTTTGCTTTTAAATGAAAGAACAAAAAGATATCAAGTTAGATTGTTTGAAAGTAATGCAGGCAAATTTTATGGATTAAGTTTCTCTATAAGCATTGGTATACTATATAAGAAGAGTTGTATGTATTTCTTTTAAAAATGCTATTTTATTTATATTACCTATTTTTCACACTCTTCTTAGGTAAATTCTCATTCAGAACTATCACCACCTGAAAAAAGAGTTTAACTACATGTAATTGACTTGAAGCCTGAGGTAATGCGCTGACAAGCATAATAGTCTTTAGTGCTAATTACAAAAATGAATCCAGTAGGCACCAATAGCATTACTATTTGCTTACCTCCTTCACTTAGTCTATCAGAGATTAATGCAGACAACCTCAGAAATGTTGTGGAGGCAGCTTGTCAAAACTCACATGAGGCTTTTGGTCAGGATGGGGAAATTATTCTGTATGTTAAAGAGCAGGACATGGATTTAGATCAACAATATATATATGAACCAGTCACCCAGGCTTTGTTTCAAGAAAAAATTGATCAAGGCATGCTTGAGGATTCAATGGGGGGAGTCAGTGATTCTACATTAATCCAGCTCCATGAGTCTGGGTTACTTCCACAAGAGGCCATCATGATGCCAGTGCAAGACACATTGTCTGAAACAGATGTTAATATGATTGAAGGGCATGAAATGGTTCAACAACTTGCCAATGTCCAGCAAAGCAGTAGTATTCAACATGTCAATATCCAACAAGTGAGCTCAGTCCCTCAGATCACTAATGTCCAACAGGTTGGGATTACCCCTCAAGTTAATATTAATCAACAAATCATTGAGTCAAATATGACACAAAATGAAAAAAAAAATGTTTTTCCTACCTTAATAAAAACACCAACACTGGTACAAGAATCTAAATCATCAATAACTAAGCTCCCTTTTCATAATGCAACGACCAAAAAAGTGGTTTCACCCAAAGTGGAAATTGAACAAGGGAAAGATGAAGACGATGAAACGGGAATGAAGTTTGATTATGAAAAACTAAAAAAACAGAAACTGACAGGACCTCAGGGATCCAAAATATTTGGTTGCAATGTTTGCTCATATAGATCTGCTACTAGAACTCTTTTGAGGCAACATATGATTATTCATGCTGACAAAAAGTTTCAGTGCAAGGAATGTAAGTACAGATGCCACACTGCTAGTCACTTAAAACGTCACATGTTCACCCATTCAGACAGCAAACCAATTCTTTGCTCACAGTGTGGTTACTCGTGCACACAAAACTTTCAGATGAAGGCTCACCTCATACAGCATGAAACAGATACCCCATTTGTCTGCAAAATATGCAGTGCAGTTTATAAGAAAGAAGAGAGCCTTAAGGTTCATATGTTAGGTCATGAAAATGTAACAAAGTTTCGTTGTACTCAATGTAACTATGCTGGAAATCGTTATGGGGATTTTAAAAGACATGTGCTCACGCACTCATCTGAAAAACCCTTAAAATGTACTATCTGCAGCTACACTTGTATTCGACAATGGAGACTTAAAGCACATATGAAAATCCATTCTCAAGATAAACCTCTCCTGCGTTGTGATGTATGTGAATTCACCTGCCTGAGTGCTCCACGACTCAAGGATCATAAGGTAATTCACACTAATGAGGGTGTTCTTCGATGTGATGCGTGCCCATTTTTTTGCACTTCACCAGCAAGATTAAAAAGACACGTCAAAGTTCATTTAACAATGCCTCAGAAAACATACACAGGTACAACGTTCCCACCAGCTTACCAACAAAAGTTAGAATTAGAGCAAGCTGAGGCAGAAGCTGAAGCTAATACACAAACAACATTTGTGAGTATTCCACCCTCTCAGACAATGGAGATGGAAGCTGATTGGGGTGCCGAACAGATGGATGAAGATCAGTTCAATGCGTTTGCTGCCTTTGCTGGCAAAACCTCTGGGGAGACCTACACAATCACAACAACTGATGGAGGTCAGACCTATATTATACAAACAGATTCTCCGGAACAATTTGCTCAGCAGCTAGCACAAGCACAGTTTGAGCAAGTACAGCAAATAGAAACCCTTCAAGATCAAACACTCCATTATCATGAAATTCAGGATATCAAACCAAGTCCCTCAAAACTTCAGGCAATGTCAAGTGTTGAAGTTCCAGCTGAAAAGAAACCACCAATCAACCATTCAAAATCTAAGAGGTTTCATTGTGATCAGTGTGACTTTTCTTGTGACTACAAGTCAACTTTTTCTGCTCACCAAAAGAAGCATTCTACTGTCAAGAAGTACAAATGTGCTCATTGTGACTACATGTGTAATGATACGTCACGTATGAAAGATCATCTACTTTGTCATACAACTGAGAAGTTATTTACTTGTATGCTTTGTGACTTTTCTTGCAAGCGTAAAATGGGTCTAAAAGACCATATGAAAGTACACACAGGGGAAAAGCCCTACCAGTGCAAAGAGTGTGATTACACCTGCCGCTCATCCGAAGGCCTCAAATCTCACATGTCAAAACACTATGGTGTTAAACCATATACCTGTGATGTTTGTGGGCAAGGTTGCTCATCTGCTTATCTTTTGAAAAAACACAAGTTTGTCCATGGTGAAAAGCCATTACAATGTAACTTTTGCGACTACAAATGTATTCAGAAAAAACAGCTGACCAATCACTTGCTTCAGCACAAATACCAACATCCATTCTGCTGTAGTTTATGCAGTGCCACTTATAAAAAGGAAGAGAGCTTGAAAATTCACATGATGTCCCACCAGAACATAAGAAAATTTGCTTGTAACTTGTGTAACTATGCTGGTAACAGATCAGCAGATTTCCGCCGACATATGCTAACCCATTCAACATCAAAACCTCTTCAGTGTCCACAGTGTTCATATTCTTGCATAAGGCAGTCTCGTTTGAAGGCACATATGTTAATCCATTCACAAGAGAAAAACTTGAACAGAAAACCTGGTCCTCTTCCCAAGGCTTACCGCTGTGCTTTTTGTGATTTTTCCTGCGCTCGTACTTCTAGGCTTAAATCTCATTTATCAAAGGTACACCTTGATTTGCCAGAAAATGTTATTTTTAGCATAGACTTAAAACAGATAGAATCTCAATAGTTTTTATTTTATTTTTATCCTTTAGGCCTAATAAAATTGAAGCCCTAGCATTATTGGAATTTCTAATGTTTAGCAATAGTTTATATTCATTTTTTTTATCTAACCAAATTTTCTCAAATTAACATGAAAGTGTTGAAAGGCTTAAGTAAGAAGTTTTTTTGGCTCTCAAAATAGTGCCTGCCTCAGACTTCATTTGATAATACATATATTTTGGTATAGAAAATCATTTAAGTTGAAGTTTCAAATTTAAAAGATTTGTCATTGTACCAAATGTGATTTGTGTGTTCATTTACTAATTTTCAATTACATAAGTATAGTATCTAAAGAATATTTAATTAAATGACATTTCATAGCAGGATAAAGTTTCTAACTGCATTTATCATTTGCCAGATCCCTATATTAATGAACAAATTATGAGTGTTTCAACTCTCTAAATATTATTTTTCATCTTGGTATTTTTTAGTGATATGTAACTCATAAAACATGACCTTACTTTAAGTTGTTTCTAGAGTCTGAAAACACTGAAAAAGATACTTTTAAGATGAAATTTAAAACTTGCCTTTTGCTGAAAATTGTTTCTTAGACTTAAAATAGTTAACCAGTGTTTGTTTTTTTCTTCAGAACATTTAGTTATTTATAGCATTTATTTTTAAATAAACAGCAGTGGTGCTGAAATGAAAGTCGGTCTACCTTCTTTTTAGATTACAGTATTAATGTAAAATGTAAATTTCTTCAGCAAATGTTTTTTTCATTCTTCTTAATTAAATTATTATTTTAAAAGTCCTACAAATGTGTATTTTGTTAATTGTTCTAAATTTTTGTTCTCTTCATATTTTCCGAAACAAACTCTGATACTCATAAATTTGTAAAACTATTTGTGACATCCAAACATGTTAGGCATAACTATTATAGTTCTTAAATTATTGAGCACTAGATTTATTGCATAATTTTTTTTGTTGAAAATTCAGTTTTTAACTAACCATTTGTTTTCTTATTCATTGGAAAGATTTTATCATAATATAAATAGTTGTTATTTTTAGTTTGATGAGAATGCAGTGGACACAAACATTTATGTGGGACTAATTATTTCTTAGCTTTTTTAATTTACAAACATGATAATTATGATATTCAAGTTCCTCATGTTCTATTTTTGATGCTGTAAAATCTTGAGACTGACTCATTGGAATCTTTCCAGCTTGTTAAATTAAATGCTAATTAAATCAAAATCCCTTGGTAATACACTTGCAGCTCATGCAACAAATTTCTGTGTATAAATTTGATACTGTGCTATATTATTTGTCCAGATTGCTCGGATTTATAAATGATACAATCTATACATTTAAGTCATGCAAATTTTGAAAGCCAGTTGTTTTACTTGTCATGCAGTTTCCATGTGAGATATTGAATTGTTACCCTTTCCTTAAATTCCAATACCAGTATAACAAAAAGTAAAGTCCCCTTTTCAAACCATGGTGGCCTATAGGGGGGCAAGTGAATAAGCTTTTACAAGTTTTTGTTAGACATGGCTTACCAGCAAGGATCTGTGGTGCTAGCACAATGCCCAGCCGCCTTTACTTTTCCCAACTTGTATACATTTCAATCTCAAAATTTTAGCTCACCAAAACTATAGTTGAAAATGTACCCAAGTATACATTTTTTGGGTAGCTTGGATTTATTTTTTGGACTTGGTTTGATANTTTTTTTTTTTTTTTTTTTAACTGAAGAGCCATCGGTGTAAACTCTTATCCAGGAATTTTCAGGGTTTTGATCTCTGAAAATGTTGTTTACTGTTTCTTTCAGTGTGTCAGTTGTGAAGTCTGATTTTGTTCCCTATTAAGCTATTATGTAAAAATTATGTTGCTAAAATTGTCTCTGATTTTTAGAGAAGCTTGGGTCCCATGGTGGGAAGTGGCTGTGGGGTTGCGTCGCTTCAATCACGATGTTATCAATTTTATGTTTACTTATTAAATGTTTGGCAATGGCTTACTTACTTATACGCAGTGCTTTTTTTCTGAAGAAAAAGGTTCCGGAACGCATATTTATGTCCGTTTTGTCATAAAGAAATAACACTGAAATGAGTGTAGTAAACATAAAATTTTAGATTATATCAAAGAAACAAAATTACAAGGTTTAAACTGTTAAATTTTATTAACTATATAGACTAATCTACTAAAAAGACAACCTTTGAGGTTTTACAGCAAGTTCCACAGTTTTCGCATGTTTTCATCTGATAAATCATCTCGATCTCTTTTCCTGCTTTGACTGGCCACAGCTGAATGTCTTCCTCGAAGTAACCACGAATCAATGTACTTTGAAGGATCGAAAAATGTGAGAGGTGGACCCACCAATCTGATGAATAACAGTGACGAAACTGTTTTTGTCATCAAAGAAGCCCTGGTTGGGGTGGTTATAAGATTCATCTACGAAAATCCTCTCTCGCACTCACTAGAAGAAATAGAAATAGTATGAATAGCACGAATCGACGGAAGCAGTGTTTCTGGATATGTCTTTATTCCATAAGGTATTCACGGAATCCACGAATCATTTCTCTTTCATTTAGTTGTAGTCTGTTTGACAATTTTCTAATTTCCATTTCTCCAAATGTTATCTGGTTGGTAACGTTTTCTGACCACTGTTTTTGATATAATATGCGAGCCCACTGAGCTAATTCAGCATCTTCGTTAGTAAGCAATCTGTTCTCAATTGAGTTCTTTAGTTTTTTGTAAAAGGCGTTATGATCAATAGGAGGATCATTAGGTGAGTTTTTTTGTGTGTAATATAACTCCATGAAAGCTGAGATTCTCGGCGGCAGCTGTTGCAGTTTTATAATATGTGCCTGCATTTTGACTTATTTCCTCAAAGACTTGTACAAGTGCTTTTATTTTTTGATTCGCCTTGTATAGATCTATGTTGCGCTCCTGTAGATCCAAGCTCAACTCAGATAATTCCTGAAGAGCATCGCACATTAATACTAGATCCATTATAAATTCTGTAGATGTAATTTTCTTCTTCAGGCCTTCATAAGTGCACTTATCACTTGCGCTTCTTGTTTGATCATTTGTCGCTTCTTCAAAATGCTTCACCAGCGCTGCATAGTTATTCCACACTGCAAACACCGAACGAAAACTAGATCTAGATGATACCCATCGCGTGCTTAAAACTCGTCCAATTTTCAACAGCTCAACTTCCAGTATTTCAGCACAAGAATGCAACTCTCTGCTGTTTTTTTTTTTGGCGAAGCATGATACAGGAAGTAAAGCTTATCCAGAAAAGATTTAAATCTATTGATTCCTGAAATCTCCTTTACAGTATCAGCTACTGACAATTCGAGTCTATGATTAGCACAATGCCACACTATCACAGATGGAAATTTATCGGTAAGTAACTTCTTAACTCCACTTTTGCATCCAAACATTACAGATGCGCCGTCGCATGTTACAGAAACTAAATAGTCTTTCAGGTATTCTTCTGTTATTCCATGAAACGTGAGACATTCGAGTAATGCATCAAAAATTCCCTTGGCCGTAACATTTTCAAGCTCCACTAAGTCTAGAAATAAATTGATTGGTTCACTCATTCCCGTGCCCTCTTCTACGCAACTCCGAATATACACTATAAGTGTTGATTTTTGACTCAACGTGGTAGATTCGTCGATCATCACTGAAATCTTACTTTTACAGCGAACGATTTCTTTGGCCATCTTTTTCCTCATTTCGATGCTTATATGATTCACAATATTGATGCACGCATTTGTAGAATGCAGAATGCAACCCATGTCAACTCCGTTCAGTTCTTGTAAATCAACTTCCATTTCAAAGTTATTAAACGATTGATTTGCTTTTGCAACTTTATATGCAGTGCGAAAGACCTTTTCTGTGACAAGTTTGTCACGTTTTAAAAACTTTAAAACAGCATTGCCAAGGGTATCTTTTTCAGCTTCTTTTTTTATCTTTAAAGCCGCTTGATGCCCAGCAGATTCTTTATGATCGAAAAAAAATTTCCGCAGTGACGTTAGTTGTTTCTTTCTATCGTCGCCATAACAAGTTATTTCACCATTACTCCATTCTGTTGATATTTTCATGCCCATCTTGGCCTCCACGCTAAGCGATCCCACATTTCTGCAGACTGTGCAGCCAAGTTTTTTGTCTTGAAACCACAGCCACTCATTTTTTGAGCAAAATTCTGTTTTTTGCTCTACTGTCCAGCAACTCGGCCAATCGTTGTTGTCGGAGCACTCATGTACGCAAGTTTCTGGATCAGTCGTACTCGTTTTTATTTCTTCTGAGATCGTTTTAGCTTTTTTTGTTACTGAAGCTTCAGTCGAAAAAAAACTAGTTATTCTTTTCATTTTAAAACGGTACCAACCCCTGTATAATATTTGTTTTATAACTTGACAAATAAAAATAACACTAAAAATTACCAATTATTGACACGTTGTGTTTACAGTCGATAACCGGACGCATTACTGATGTGTGTTGCGCATGCGCATCAGCACCATAGATATAAAATGTAAAATTAAAATTCAAGGCTTTGTTTCATATACCAACCATCGTTGGGCCGGGCTATTATATATGACTAGTTTATTTAATATTAAAATTCACTTTACACTATCAGCGATATTGCATTCAACGAAACCTGAAAAAGCAGTAAAGACCAAACATTCCAAGCAAAAAAATAAAAAAGTCTGTGGAAAAAGGTGCCGGAACGCCGTTCCGGTGCGTTCCGCCAGAAAAAAAGCACTGNGTTGCTGGAAACAGAGTTCTATAAATTCTAAAAGGATTTTCAAAAATGGAAGGTTTTAGGTTAGGCCGGTTAGGCTAGGGGTTGGGTTAGGTATTATTTATACTATTATTATTTATTATAATTATAATATATTTAATATTTACTATATAGTATATAGCCAATATTATATTATAGCTTTAGAATTTTCGGACAAGTGATATATGATATAATATAAATATATGAATATGATATAGTTATATAATAATATTATATTATTATACAGTCATATAGATTTTGCTGCGTCTACTGTTGTCGTCACAGAGTCAGTGTCTACTGCCCCGCCACTCACTATGTACTATGGTCATGGACCATAGCCATAGCGGCGGCCATAATCATAAAATGAATCTTTAAATCTTGTCTTTTTATTTCTTGTTCTTCAATTTGTATCGTAACTCTGTACTGCAATAGACACTGCAGTGGTGCTACTATGAGCTACAAAGCGGTACAGTACGGTACAGCCTATCAAATTCAAAGTTAAGTTTAGTAAAGTAAAGGGCAGTAAAGGGAAAGGCTTTCTTTTTCTAGTAACTTAGTAACCACACCAGTCAGGTCCATCCTCATCCCTTACTGATACTTTTGTCTTTTAAATTTCTTCACATCTGTCTCTCTTCACATAATCTATTATTTGTCTTTAAGACTGAGCAGTAAAGATCTGACTCTGACCTCGGGACGTCAGGCTTCAGGTGATTCAAGACCACTGACACAAATGCACTTTCTTCACTCTTTTTCATTGCAATTAAGCATTCATGTCACGTAGAAGTGGAGTTCCAGTGAAGACCAGTGCAGAGTTTCATTAACTCTTGTCTAGCAAGCTAAATATAAAATAAAATTAGAAAATGATTTTATTAGAAATATGCCCAGAAAACTTGCAACTCATTGCAGCCCTCGGTGAATATGAATATTTATAGTTATAGTATATGCCAGAAAGAAAAAAAATGGCAGGCAAGCAGAAGACTGGTTATGAGCTTTTTCTTTAATATTGGTTTTAGTGTTAACAAACCTTTAATTTTCCCTTAGAAGTTCTAAGTTCTTGTTTTCGTCAGATAAAAATATATAGAAATCATTTATTGTAGTTTTAATTTCTTAAGCCTTATTGCAGTAATATTGGGAAGTAATTATTTTCCCTTATGGACAAATATATGACGGTTGTAAATCATATACTAAATTAATAGATTTGACTAGATAAATAACTGCAATTTAAATGAACAGTTTTGTTTATTCATGATTTTGAATGGACTGTTGATTTCATTTTGAAGCAATATTAAAATCAACTTGTAATTCAGCTTAACTCTGCTGACTAAAAATCTATAATATTGATAGGCTAGTGTTTTAAAATATATATTTATTTTAATTTCTAAATGAGATTTTTCCCCAGGGCATTCAGAAAATGATAATTTCTTTTATTTAATAGTAATTGAAATACATGTATTGAAGTAATAAACAGGAGGTAAATAAAAAATATGAATAAGTCAATTAAGGGATGAGGGAAATGTTTGTGGTGACATCTGGACAAAAATGTAGGTGGGAGAGGGCTAAGCTCTTTTAGGCATTATAAAGTGTTAAGTTGAATGCACAAACTTTAGCAGACTATTAGAATTTAGCTGCCATACAAAATTTGAGGAATTCATTCAGATTAACCATTTCAGGTAATCAATTATGATAGAAAATGTGATTGTTCAAGGAGTACAAGTTCACTTATCTTAAAATATTTGTCAAGCTAAATCAAAGATGTTCTTAAAATAACTTAAAAACAAGTTGCATAGGAATGAAATGCAAACCTTTTTTTTTAAAAACCTAATATATTTATATTTGCTGTTGATTTTTAGGGAGCATATCATTTTACCATATACCCTTTAAACTAATATCTTATCACGGTAAAATAATTTTTGAAATAAAATTTTGAAAATATTTTTATAAAAAATACATTTTTTTTTTCTGTTTTCAGATTTTCTGGGAAAAAACTTATATTAATAGCTGACAAAGTTTTGCATAAAAAGTTTCCTTTAAAGGTATTTACATCTAAAATACTTATTGGAATTTCAACATGAATTCAGCAACCTCTTCAAAGGATAGTGCTCAAAATATAATCACATTATTAGATGTGGAAAGTTTTAAACGTAGGATGAAACCAAAGAAATCTTCTTTAAAGACAAAATCAAAACAAAGGACACAGAAAATGGATGGAATAAAAATTGTTAAAGGTGTTGAGCATTTAAAATCAAAGCCTTGTCCCAACAGTTACAATAACCAAGAAAATGAACCAATAGGCAAATTCTCCACCAGAAACATCATATCTTCCCAGAAAGAGGCATTGAAGTCAACTACTAGTCTTGGTTCACCAGGTAATCAAAATCAACCAAAAGAATCTAAGTTGTTATGTAAAGTTTGTTGTGCTATGTTTAAAACCTCCTCTATTTTGAAAGAACACATCAAGATTCATTCAGAGGAAAAAGAATTCAAATGTCCTGATTGCAGTTACGGGTGCCACAGAGAGAGAAACCTCAAGCTTCACATGCTAACTCATGCTGACCAAAAGCCCATCAAATGCCAACTCTGCGATTATTCTTGCATACAAAAATTTCAACTGCGGGCTCATCTCCGCCTTCATAAGTCGGTCGAACCGTTTCAATGCAAACAGTGTGATGCAAAATTTCAAAAAGAAGCAGGACTGAAGATACATTTACTCTCACATTCTAATCATTTCAAATTCCAGTGTGAACATTGTCCATATGTTACCAATAGTTTTGCTGATAAAAAACAGCACTTACTTATACACACTAAATCTAATCCAGAAAAGTGTCCATTTTGCAGTTATTCATGTATTCACAAGTCAAGACTCAGAGCTCACATGCTTGTTCACAATGAAACAGGAGTGAAGTTTGATAATGACAAACAAAAACAAAAGAAACTGACAGGACCTCAGGCATCCAAAATATTTGGTTGCAATGTTTGCTCATATAGATCTGCTGCTAGAACTCTTTTGAGACAACATATGATTATTCATGCTGACAAAAATTTTCAGTGCAAGGAATGTAAGTACAGATGCCACACTGCTAGTCACTTAAAACGTCACATGTTCACCCATTCAGAAAGCAAACCAATTCTTTGCTCAAAGTGTGGTTACTCGTGCACACAAAACTTTCAGATGAAGGCTCACCTCATAAAGCATGAAACAGATACCCCATTTGTCTGCAAAATATGCAGCGCAGTTTATAAGAAAGAAGAGAGCCTTAAGGTTCATATGTTAGGTCATGAAAATGTGACAAAGTTTCGGTGTACTCAATGTAACTATGCTGGGAATCGTTATTGGGATTTTAAAAGACATGTGCTTACGCACTCATCTGAAAAACCCTTAAAATGTACTATCTGCAGCTACACTTGTATTCGACAATGGAGAATGAAAGCACATATGAAAATCCATTCTCAAGATAAACCTCTTCTGCGTTGTGATGTATGTGAATTCACCTGCCTGAGTGCTCCACGACTTAAGAATCATGAGGTAATTCACACTAATGAGGGCGTTCTTCGATGTGAGGTTTGCTCATTTTTTAGCACTTCACCAGCACGATTAAAAAGACATGCCAAAGTTCATTTAGCAAAGCCACAGAAAACATACACAGGTACAACGTTTCCACCAGCTTACCAACAAAAGTTAGAATTAGAGCAAGCTGAGGCAGAAGCTGAAGCTAATACACAAACAACATTTGTGAGTATTCCACCCTCTCAGACAATGGAGATGGAAGCTGATTGGGGTGCTGAACAGATCGATGAAGATAATGCACAAATAACAGTTGCAGCTGAAAAGAAACCACCAATCAACCATTCAAAATCTAAGAGGTTTCATTGTGATCAGTGTGACTTTTCTTGTGACTACAAGTCAACTTTTTCTGCTCACCAAAAGAAGCATTCTACTGTCAAGAAGCACAAATGTGCTCATTGCGACTTCAAGTGTAATAAGTCACCTATGAAAGATCATACACTCGAGAAGTTATTTACTTGTAACCTCTGTAACTTTTCTTGCAAAATGGGTCTAAAAGACCAAACGAAAGTTCATACTGGGGAAAAGCCCTACCAATGCAAAGAGTGTGATTACACCTGCCGCTCATCCGAAGGCCTCAAATCTCATACGTCAAAACACAATGGTGTAAAACCATATACCTGTGATGTTTGTGGGCAAGGTTGCTCATCTGCTTATCTTTTGAAAAGACACAAGTTTGTCCATGGTGAAAAGCCATTACAATGTAACTTTTGCGACTACAAATGTGTTCAGAAAATACAGCTGACCAATCACTTGCTTCAGCACAAAAACCAGAATGTCTTCTGCTGCAGCTTATGCAGTGCCACTTATAAAAAGGTTGACAGCTTGAAAATTCACATGATGTCCCACCAGAACATAAGAAAATTTGCTTGTAACTTGTGTAACTATGCTGGTAACAGATCAGCAGATTTCCGCCGACATATGCTAACCCATTCAACATCAAAACCTCTTCAGTGTCCACAGTGTTCATATTCTTGCATAAGGCAGTCTCGTTTGAAGGCACATATGTTAATCCATTCACAAGAGAAAAACTTGAACAGAAAACCTGGTCCTCTTCCCAAGGCTTACCGCTGTGCTTTTTGTGATTTTTCCTGCGCTCGTACTTCTAGGCTTAAATCTCATTTATCAAAGGTACACCTTGATTTGCCAGAAAATGTTATTTTTAGCATAGACTTAAAACAGATAGAATCTCAATAGTTTTTATTTTATTTTTATCCTTTAGGCCTAATAAAATTGAAGCCCTAGCATTATTGGAATTTCTAATGTTTAGCAATAGTTTATATTCATTTTTTTTATCTAACCAAATTTTCTCAAATTAACATGAAAGTGTTGAAAGGCTTAAGTAAGAAGTTTTTTTGGCTCTCAAAATAGTGCCTGCCTCAGACTTCATTTGATAATACATATATTTTGGTATAGAAAATCATTTAAGTTGAAGTTTCAAATTTAAAAGATTTGTCATTGTACCAAATGTGATTTGTGTGTTCATTTACTAATTTTCAATTACATAAGTATAGTATCTAAAGAATATTTAATTAAATGACATTTCATAGCAGGATAAAGTTTCTAACTGCATTTATCATTTGCCAGATCCCTATATTAATGAACAAATTATGAGTGTTTCAACTCTCTAAATATTATTTTTCATCTTGGTATTTTTTAGTGATATGTAACTCATAAAACATGACCTTACTTTAAGTTGTTTCTAGAGTCTGAAAACACTGAAAAAGATACTTTTAAGATGAAATTTAAAACTTGCCTTTTGCTGAAAATTGTTTCTTAGACTTAAAATAGTTAACCAGTGTTTGTTTTTTTCTTCAGAACATTTAGTTATTTATAGCATTTATTTTTAAATAAACAGCAGTGGTGCTGAAATGAAAGTCGGTCTACCTTCTTTTTAGATTACAGTATTAATGTAAAATGTAAATTTCTTCAGCAAATGTTTTTTTCATTCTTCTTAATTAAATTATTATTTTAAAAGTCCTACAAATGTGTATTTTGTTAATTGTTCTAAATTTTTGTTCTCTTCATATTTTCCGAAACAAACTCTGATACTCATAAATTTGTAAAACTATTTGTGACATCCAAACATGTTAGGCATAACTATTATAGTTCTTAAATTATTGAGCACTAGATTTATTGCATAATTTTTTTTGTTGAAAATTCAGTTTTTAACTAACCATTTGTTTTCTTATTCATTGGAAAGATTTTATCATAATATAAATAGTTGTTATTTTTAGTTTGATGAGAATGCAGTGGACACAAACATTTATGTGGGACTAATTATTTCTTAGCTTTTTTAATTTACAAACATGATAATTATGATATTCAAGTTCCTCATGTTCTATTTTTGATGCTGTAAAATCTTGAGACTGACTCATTGGAATCTTTCCAGCTTGTTAAATTAAATGCTAATTAAATCAAAATCCCTTGGTAATACACTTGCAGCTCATGCAACAAATTTCTGTGTATAAATTTGATACTGTGCTATATTATTTGTCCAGATTGCTCGGATTTATAAATGATACAATCTATACATTTAAGTCATGCAAATTTTGAAAGCCAGTTGTTTTACTTGTCATGCAGTTTCCATGTGAGATATTGAATTGTTACCCTTTCCTTAAATTCCAATACCAGTATAACAAAAAGTAAAGTCCCCTTTTCAAACCATGGTGGCCTATAGGGGGGCAAGTGAATAAGCTTTTACAAGTTTTTGTTAGACATGGCTTACCAGCAAGGATCTGTGGTGCTAGCACAATGCCCAGCCGCCTTTACTTTTCCCAACTTGTATACATTTCAATCTCAAAATTTTAGCTCACCAAAACTATAGTTGAAAATGTACCCAAGTATACATTTTTTGGGTAGCTTGGATTTATTTTTTGGACTTGGTTTGATATCTATCTCGCTGTAAGTAAAAATGTAAATGTTACTTAATTGTTTTCTTCTGCTCTTGATTTCCATGTTTTCTTTAACTTTAAGACTTAAATTAAGTTATTAAAACACATTTTTCAATCAGTTACTAATGGATTTGTTTGTTTTTTCCCCCAACTTTTTGGCTTATATACATGTTAATATTTATTTCTCCAGATGTTTTTGTCAAGGAAAGGGAGGGGAAGACAATTAAAAAATTAAATTAAAAAAAAAACATGGCATGATCTCTGTTGTGAGTGTCAACATGCGAGCACCTTACAAAACTCTGGCAGTCGGTCTGGTTTGGATATGTGAACCACTGGTCTGCCAGTGCTTTGGGTAGTATTTGAAATGATATCATTGACATGCCTTTTTCCCTGGCATGTTTTTTGCTGCCCAGGATACCATCAATTTTAGCTTTCTCTGTAACTTCAGTGTAACTGAATGTTCAAATATTTTTTTAAAATATGTAAAAATTGAAGTAAAAATGAGTACAATTAACGGATTTTAATGCAAGGGGGAAAAATCATTCCTAATATACAATCATCACTGGTGATTTAGAATGAATTCATGCTTCAACCCACCTTTGTGTACAGCACGACTTGTTACATTGAAATCTGGGAAGCAGTTAATACCGAGTGATAGAAATAGAAGAATTCTGTGTAGCTTTAATTACTTTAAACTTCACTTTAGTTAAGGTCATGCCCATTGGCCATCCCATGGAGCTTTCTGTTCAACAATGTATCATACCAACTTTGACTTTCTTCCAGAAAATTGTCAACTTTGTACATATCTAATACTAATACTCCTATCACATGGCTTTAACATTTATTTCTGATTAATTTAACTATTCTATAAAGGTTTCACTATATAATATGTTAGTTAGTTTTATTCAGAAACACACGTCTGTAGCGTTGACAGGGCTACCAGTGTATCCAGATTTGAAATACACGATCATTTGGAGGTGGAGGTTTCAGATCTACTCCAATATCTACCAGACTTTTAGCTTCTGTAAAAAATGTTTAAAAAAATAAAATTCGTTATTTACATAGGTTATTTCTGCAGTCAATTTATATTGGATTGTTAACAGAGCTCCAAGCAATTCAAGGTTACTTACTGAAGTTACTGCCTTCAATTTTTGTGATAATGATTTCTTTAATGAATAAAAAATACATATCAAAAAACATTGTGCGGGAATCATAGTATATTAATTTTATTTAGTCATACGGCTACTGGCTACTGATATGAAGTTTTTTTTAAAAAAAAATTAATTAAATGCCCGATTCAGTCAATATTCAATATTTTCAGTTTTACAATTTCTATAGCCTAAAATGTTCGCCAAACAAACGAATATTCAGACACATCAATAAATGAAAATTTGTATTATTTTTTTTTTTAAATTGATGTTTAAATTTGATTTTAAATTTTCCGAAGAAAAAACATATTGAACAGGACTTTATTATTTTGTTATTCCTATGGCATTAGCATGATCGAGATCGTCTAAACTTAACTACTTATTTAATTGGATTACATAAAATAAAAAGATACAACACCACGTACATCATGGCTGACCAAACGTTTTGCGAAGATGGCCCTACTCCATAAAGTAAAATAAAAGCAAGCGCGGGCCGGATTACTGATTAAGATAATCAACGAAAATTACATACTTAGAACTTAAAACTGACTTAATATTGTTTTATAATATATATATATATATATATAATTTTAGGGAACAAAATGTAGGGTGAGACTGCAATCAGGCTTATAGAGAAGTAGATGGATAACCAGTGGCGTAACAACTGCTTGGCATTGGGGCAGTAGCCAAGGGTGTAGGCCTGCGCCAGATCAAAAGGCGCCGCTAAAACTTTAATTTTTAAAAAATTCAAATGAATATTTCTCTTTTATATCTGCCAACAAAAAAGTGACTAATTAATTATATTAATTTAAATATATTTCATTTAAACCATTATAATACTTTTTATTATGGTTGTGGCCTTTGCGCCGCTTTTTACTATACAAATGCACACATCCTTTACTTGGTAGGTGTGCACGCGGCAAATATTGACGCAGATGTTGTGATATTTGTCGAAACTATACAGGCATTGTACAATTGTTTGTCTTCATCAACTAGTAAATAGAAAAAACCCACCCTAAGACGCCTAAGTCACTGAAATCAGCCCAAAGAAAGAAGCATACGGACACAAGATGGTGTTCCAAAGCAAATGCTGCAAGTGCTATATATGAATAAGTAGAGCAAATAATTTTAGTATTAATGGAAATGAAGGATAATCACTTACTTGGTGACGCATTACCTGTTGCTAAATCATTACACCAGCAAATCTATAGTTATAGGTTAATTGCTTATATAACTATTTGATAGTGGAAAAAATAAACAGTCAACTTCGCACTTATCGATTATCGTTGTTAATAAAAAGGACTTTTGAAACTATTTTTAAGAACTATACCATTTTTGCAAAAATTGAAGAAACATGTATTAACATAAAAATCGAACCAGTTCAAAAAGGAAAGCAAAACGAATTCCAGAGCATGCTGAAGATAAAGGACCTAACTTGGACTAGTTCAAAAACACTTTTTTCCCATTTCAATGATTGATTAAAAAATGATGGAGTTAAAATTAAAAGGCAAATTTGTTCCTCTGAAAAATATAGCAGAAAAAATTAACATTCTGAGTGGCAAAGCATTTCAATTTTTTGCAGTGGCAGATTTAGAATCTAAAGCATGTTCTATTATCGGGCTAATGTCCTGAAATAAATAAATAGCAACTAATAGATCTAAATAAAATGAACCAAAGGATTGAACTATTGCAAAACAAAAAACTCGATGACGTGTTTCATTTAGAATTTTGATCCTCTTAATTTACTCGCTAAAAAAACGCAAGAATCGTACCCGAATATCGAACAAGCTCTGTAAAAATTGCTTACAATGGCAAGCACAGTAGCCACTGCTAAAACTAAAAGGAATTTCAGCAAATTAAAGATTATTAAAAATTACTTGACATTGATTTGACGTCAGGTCAACAAGGCACATCATCTCTACCTCTTCTTTCCATAGAACGTTTACTTACCAGTCAGCTGCGTACCGAGGGGGGGAAGGGGGGAAATGCCCCGGGTGCACTTGGCTAGGGGTGGCTAATTTCTACTCGTTAATTACTTTCTAACAGGAAAAGTTTTACAAGAAAGTTGAGCTCTTAATTGAAATAAAAGAAATTAATAAAAATCAATATATATAATTCTCAATGTATGTTTTGTAACGTCTGTCCGTCACACTACTATTTTTAGATAGCTGCGCACCAAAATTACTCAATAAATATATATAATTTGCAATTTATGTCCCGATGACGCTACTAATTTTAGAAACCAGCGCACCAAAAATGATTAAAATTGTTACTGAAAATAAATGAATAAAATAATAAAAATAAATTAGATTTATGACGTCATTAAACTGAAAATTTCATAAAATTTATAAAATGCCCATAGCTTATATTTTATGTTTTTAATTTAAAAAAATAAAGCAGTATTTTTAAGACATATATATTTAAATATAAGTAGTTCAATTTAATGTCAATAAATTTAAATTTCATTATTATTAAGTAAAAACAATTATTATTTTTTAATATTATTTTCCTTATAAAAACTACTTATTTTAAATTTTACTAAATATTTGTACCGATTAATCGTGAAATTTATCGTTAATTTCCACAGCCCTAATTTTAATAGCCTACATAATTGGAAAGGATGCTGAGCTGAAATAATGAAAGCGTTAATTTAGATTCTTAAAACGTGTACATTGAATTGTATATTCGATTAACTGTTGATTTGATACTTTAATATTTTCTTTTATCCTGTGATAAGTTTTACTTCCAAGGATTCATGCCAAATAAACAGTTCTTTGTTATTCATATTTATAAATAGTTACTTTTTTTCCCCAGGGCCCTATAGCCTTAAAACATGGGCTATCAGGTTTGTATAGCCTATACAAGTTTTCGTTAAGATCCCTTCATATGCACAGTAGCTAACGCATAAAATTATTTTTATATTGCTCATATTTAAAAAAATGTTAAGTTAGAAACTCTTTTCATTTTTAATCTACACAATATAGGATATATTTGTCATTTTTTCTCGAGATCATTAATAATCGAATGGGGAATAAAAACTTATAACTTATAGGTTTAAGAAAAAAGCACATAGTGCCCCTTGGCCGTGAAGGAATGATTATTAAGAGTTCAGAGCCCTATATTATTTTATTATTGGCTGTATAAATTTTATATATTATCTTTGATTAAGATCCATCAATTTACACAGTAGCTAACTCTTAAACTATTTTTATAGCTCATGTAAGCACAAATTGACACTATGGGCACACGGCGCCCCATGAGTGTTAAATATAGAACACAATGCTGCCAGGAATCATCTAGGGAGCGTACTAAACTATCTCCAAAGGTTTCACGACGATCGGATTCATGGTTTATAAAGGACATGCACACACTCACACACACACACNAGATATGCCACTCATGGAAGAACTTGATGTCGTGCCCACACAGGAAGAGCTGAGCAAAGCAATTGACAGTCTAGCTTGTGGAAAAGCGCCTGGGAATGATGGAATACCACCAGAGGTTCTAAAGAGTGGCAAGACAGCTTTACTCCAACCATTGCACGAGATTCTGTCCCTCTGCTGGGAACAGGGCTACATCCCCCAAGACCTAAAGGATGCAAATATAGTGACACTATATAAAAACAAAGGTGATAGGAGTGATTGCAATAATTATCGCGGCATTTCACTCCTTAGTATTGTAGGAAAGACCTTTGCCCGCGTTATACTAAAACGTTTACAAAGCCTAGCATCCCGCGTCTATCCAGAATCTCAGTGTGGTTTCCGGTCCGGTCGGTCTACCATAGACATGGTGTTCTCCATACGACAGCTCCAGGAAAAATGCAGAGAGCAGCAGATGCCACTATACATTGCATTTGTGGACCTTACAAAAGCCTTCGACTTAGTCAGTCGCAACGGGCTATTCCAAATACTGGCAAAAATTGGATGTCCCCCTCACCTACTTGCCATCATCAGACAGTTCCATGAAAATATGCTTGGCACAGTACAGTTCGATGGAGCTAAGTCAGAGGCCTTCCCTGTCAGCAGCGGAGTTAAACAAGGTTGTGTACTCGCACCAACACTCTTCGCAATATTCTTCTCTGTACTTCTTCGATACGCATTCAAGGATAGCAGTGAGGGAATCTGGTTACATACCAGAGCTGATGGAGGACTTTTCAACACTGCCCGCCTCCGAGCCAAGACCAAAACGACGGATGTCCTAATTCGAGAGCTACTATTTGCGGATGATGCGGCACTAACAGCACATACAGAATCTGGTTTGCAACAACTCGTGTCAAGCTTCTCCAATGCCTGCAAAGAATTTGGTCTGCAAATCAGCTTGAAAAAGACAAACATCATGGCCCAAGACACTCGACCTCCTCCTACCATAAATATCGATAATGAAAACTTGGAGGTTGTGGACAGCTTCACCTACTTGGGATCCAAGGTCTCCAATACACTGTCCATTGAAGAAGAAATAAACAGCAGAATTGGCAAGGCAGCTGCAACAATGGCTAAATTAAATAAGCTGGTCTGGCAAAACACCAAGCTAACGGAGAAAACCAAACTGTGCGTCTATCGAGCCTGTGTCATCAGTACACTACTATATGGGAGCGAGACATTGACCACTTATATACATCACAAGAGCGTAAGCTTAACAGCTTCCATTTGAGATGCCTGCGCCGCATCCTTGGTATAAAATGGCAAGACAAAGCGCCTAATAGTGAGGTCCTAACGCGTGCCAATACCCAAAGCATGTTCTCAATTCTTAGTGAAAGACGCCTGAGGTGGCTAGGACATGTCAAAAGAATGAGCCCCGGCCGCATCCCGAAGGACCTCCTATATGGTGAACTTGCTTCAGGAAAGAGGAAAACAGGTCGCCCACGCTTGCGATTTAAAGATGTCTGTCAAAGGGACATGAAAGCAGCCAAAATACATACAAGTGACTGGGAGTGTAAGGCAGAAGACCGATCCACGTGGCGCACAGTTGTCAAAGAGGGCGTCATAGTAGCCGAGGAGCGAAGAATGGAGGAGGCTGCAGACAGAAGAGCTAGGAGAAAGGCCAAAACATTTGGAAGCACAGAACTCGTGTGTAAAAACTGTGGCAAAGTCTGTCACTCAAGGATAGGACTGCACAGCCACTCGAGAAAATGCAACCCAACCCAACGGTGATGCACCATCGTCTCGCGAGACGGAAGGATGCCGGATTATTATTATAGATAAATAACGACATTTATAGTTCCGTGGCCCACTTAGTGTAAAATGTAAATTTTAAAACATTTGTTCTTTTCATTTTGGATCATATTTAATGTATAATCGATATTAGTCGAGACAGTAACACGTATTGCATTTTAATATGGGCTATAAAGTATGTATGTATTAAGTTTAGAAAAGATCCATTCATTTTTCATGTAGCAAACGCATAAACTAATTTGTATATAAGAAATATAATTTTTTTAAAATAGGGGCCGCCGTCCACCATGAATGTCAATGTTCATTTTTTTTTCCACACAAACCATTCCGTAAGAGCAACCAACAATTTCCTTAAGTTTCATCGTGATCCGATGAATTTTTTATTCAACTTTAATGGACAAACATTCATACATACATTGATTTATATCAATATAAATTTATATATACACAAGCAGAACATGACATTAAAGGTACCCAGGCCCAGTAGGTGCAAGATGTAATTTTTAAAACATTTCTTTATTTCAATTATGATCATATTTAATTATTAGCTATATTTGTTGACACCGTGTCATAGAATGGGAAATAAAATGAACGTTTACGAAAAGAGAATCAGGACCCCCGGCCCGAGGAGATGAAGATTAAAGATTCAATTTCTCATAGATTTTTTAAAAGGGCTATCAAGGTCATTATACACCACGTTTGGTTAAGATCCAATTTGTATACACCTCATATAGGCAAAAACAATATTAATCGCTCACAGGCCCAATTGGCGCAAGAGATTAACTTTAAAATACCTGTTTATTTCAATCGAAATCATGATATATATTTCTTTCAATATCTTTCAAGGTTGTTTAAAATCAGAATGGAACTAAAGTGTTAAACGCTTACGAAAATAAAGATTTTGGCCCCCCGCCCCAAAGGAATGGAAATTTGGGGTTGAACGCAGTGTGGTATTTTAATATGGGTTATAAAATATATATGTTCTAAGTTTGGTCAAGATCCGTTCATTTTCCAAGAACCTAAAACTTAAACTAATTCTAATATAGCTCATTTAAGAAAAAAAAAACATTAAAGGTTTCCGGTCCCCCATGAGTGTCAATTTTCAAAATGTTTTTTCTCACAAACTATCCCGGAAGCTTACTGCATTTTAATCGTGATCGGATGAATGGTTTAGTGAGCTATAAAGGACAAACATACATAGAGAGATACATACATTCATTTTTATATTATGGAAATTCATTTTTTTTTCTGATGATCATTGTTCAAAATAAAAGGATTGAATCTGAAATATATTTATTTTTTAAACTCCCGCCCCAAAAGAATGGATATTAGGGGTTGAACGCAGTATGGTATTTTAATATGGGTTATAAAATATATATGTACTAAGTTTGGTCAACATCCGTTCCTTTTCCAAACTAATTTGAATATACCTCATATAAGAAAAAAAAACATTAAGTGTTTCGGCCCCCCATGAGTGTCAATTTTCAAAAGGTTTTTTTCACACAAACTATCCCGGAAGCTTACTGCGCTTTAATCGTGATCGGATGAATGGTTTAGTGAGCTATAAAGGACAAACATACATAGAGAGATACATACATTAATTTTTATATTATGTATATTCATTTTTTTTCCTGATGATCATTGTTCAAAATAAAGGGATTGAATCTGAAATATATTTATTTTTGAAACTCCCGCCCCAAAAGAATGGACATTAGGGGTTGAACGCAGTATGGTATTTTAATATGGGTTGTAAAATATATATGTACTAAGTTTGGTCAACATCCGTTCCTTTTCCAAACTAATTTGAATATACCTCATATAAGAAAAAAAACATTAAGTGTTTCGGCCCCCCATGAGTGTCAATTTTCAAAAGGTTTTTTCACACAAACTATACCGGAAGCTACTATATTTTAATCGTGATCGGATGAATGGTTTAGTGAGCTATAATAAAGGACAAACATACATACATATATTAATTTTTATATCATATATATTGATTTTTTTCTGATGAATATTTGTTCAAAATTAAGAGATTGAAGCTGAAATATATTGATTTTTAAAACTTCCGTCATTTATGACGGGTGATACCCTAGTAAATAAATAAAACTCCTAAAATGAACGCTTCTTTTGACAAAACTGCAAACATCAAATTGTCTATAAATTGTTCTGATTATAGTGGTACTCTGCGAAAAAACAATAGGCTTATTTAGCATGAAGAATTGCTCTGATGTTGTGGTAACTTGGATAATTCTTCAAATGTGACAGCCGCTACAGCTGTAAAAACAAATAATAACAACCCTATCAATTTCAGACATGAGCTAATTGAATGCTCTGAGCGGAATATAGTTATTTGGAGGGGGGGGGGCAATTCCTTGTTGTTAATTAGCATCTAAAATTGAAATACTTTTTTAAAAAAAGTTTAAGTTTAATAAAAAGAAGAAAAAAAGCCAAGATTAAAGAGAAGAAAAATAAGTATCTTCTGATACTAACGCAACTCAGCTGAAAAACATAGTGGCTGATGTAGTGTACGAACATTACACTAATGCAGAGGCGTCACTAGGGTTGGTGACACCCGAGGCGGTCATGATTTAACCCATAGAACTCCTCCGAGTTTTCCAGTGCCAAATAACGGGAATATATAGAATTTTACTATCTGGTGTCAACCTCCTGATGGTGTCACCCGGGGCGGCCCGCAGCCCCTAGCGACGCCACTGCATTAATGTGATAGTTCATGTACATATAACTGATTCAAGTTTGCTTTTCACGGAAATAGACCACTGAGGGCCACTGGGAAAAAATAGTTGGCGTACTAAAATTGTTTGTTCTTCCAAAGCATCATTATCTTAATTTTAATGGGTTTTATTGTTGTTGTTTTTTGTTTTTTTGTTTGTTTGGTGGCAAAAACAAAAATAATGAACACAATTGTTTATCTAAATGTAACGGAATCAAAACTTAGGCACACATAAATAAAAATTTTAAAAAGGCAAACGAGGGCACAACTTACAAAGGTTGTATGCAATTAGGAGGAATCAGAAATCGGAATAAAAATAAACTATTAAGAAAGCACAACAAAGTAGCAAGAAGTTTTTATTAGAATTTTTGACATTTTTAAATCCTGGCAAAATTGAATGTGGCAGGGATTTGTTCCCGGGGCCAAGGTTTACGCTGAGTTTAACCAGCTCCGAGTAATAATAATAATAATAATTTAAAAATGATAATTTATATAGCGCTGTATCCCAGCAATGAGCCGGGCTCACAGCGCTTTACATGTAGATAACAATACATATATTAATTAAAGAAACATTCATATCATTCTCAC
Organism: Radix auricularia; assembly: GCA_002072015.1. Lineage (NCBI taxonomy): Eukaryota > Metazoa > Mollusca > Gastropoda > Lymnaeidae > Radix > Radix auricularia. The sequence continues at coordinate 312,015 of MUZC01004769.1, forward strand.
TACATAAATGACAATAGGTTACACATCAGCTACGTTAATCATTTAAAGAAATGATGTTTCATTTATTTTCAAAATAAATTTTAAAAAGATGTGTCTTAAGTGCAGTCTTGAATGACTTAGCAGTTGAAATACTGCGGATGTGCAATGGAAGAGAATTCCATTGTTTGGCTGCACAAAAAGAGAATGACCTTTCGCCAAATGTTTTAGTTTTTGTCTTAGGAACACAGAGAATGCGTGTATCTGCAGAAAAGCGTAGCTGACGACTTGGTGAATAGACCGACAAAAGTTCAGTAAGATATGAAGGGCATGAGTCAGAAAAGAAGTTGTGACACAGAACGGCCAGTTTGTAATCAATTCGGGCTTGTATGGGTAGCCAATGAAGTGAGTAAAGTAGTGGAGTAACATGGTCATGTTTTTTTGCCTTTAGAACTAATCTGGCAGCTGAATTTTGAACTCTCTGTAGTTTTTCAATGCATTGTTTTGGCGCACCTGACAGAAGAGAATTGCACTAATCAATACGAGCTAGAACAAGAGCACAGACTAGAGTTTTTGTTGCACTATCTGTTAAGTAATGACGGATTGAACTGATCTGACGAATGGCAGTATAGGCAGAGCGACAGATGTGATTGATGAAGTTGTTGGTAGACATGTTGTCAGAAATAATATAGCCAAGATTCCTAGTCGATGTTGTGAACAGTATATCAGAACTAGCCACCTGAATAGAATTAGGAAGAGTCAAAGTACTGCGGGATTTATTGTTACAGAATAGCAGTGCTTTTGTCTTATAAAGTACTAATAAAGTAAAGCCGATTGAGGATAGCGTGGAGCCCGTCGCCTGTGAACTCAGTACATTATGAAGTCACTGATGCCCGAAATCATTTTTACAACTGCTCAATGCTTTAAAAATGTGTTATGTAGAGGCTACTCATAAAAAAAATTAATATAATACTTATAGGATGATTTGACCTTTGCTAAAATGTGGAGACCTCATCCTTTTAATCGAATCTTCCAATAAAAGAAAAAAAAGTGAAAAAATATTTGGTGATTGAAGCAAATATGTAATGTAAAAAAATAGTTGAGGAAAAAAAACTGTCTGTATGCCTTATAATTTTAGATTACTGTAGAAATTCATGAGAAGTTTTAGCATTTATATAAAATTTGGATAAATTTTAAGTAATGCAAGGTGTTAAAGTAGCATCTTTAAAATTAGTTATTGAAAAATTAATTAGATCAATGATGAATACACCAAGATTGACTAATCTTAGTAATCTAATAGTATAACTATTTTAGCTACTGAGCATGGCATGGGTGACAACATTGCTGCATGAAAGGTTGTGTCATGAGGAAAAACAGAAAACTTAAATTTTACTCATGAAATGAAACCCTTTCTTTGTATTTCTAAATATAATGTATAGTGTCCTTATTGTTATTTTCTAGAAAAAAACTATTTTTAATAGCAACAACATATTTTTTTGGGGGGAGGGGGTGGTTGGGGTGGCAAAATTGGGTACTGCCCGGGCGGCACATACCCACGCTACGCTGCTGTTAGCCTACCAGTCAAATAAACTTCGATAAAATAATCACTAATTTGCAAACATTATTTTTTAAAAAAAAAGTTAAGTTTTGAGCCCTTGATATAGGACATAAGGGCCGTCCATAAAGTACGTCACGCTATTTTTGCCCCCCCCCCACCCCCTGTCACAAAGTGTCACAAATCTCGGGACACTAAAGTGCGTCACACTTTCGAAAAATATTTTTAATTAACAACTTATTAAAATTTAATCGAAAACTTAAAACACACTTCACTATTAAACAGCCTTAAAATATAAATATTAAAAGAACTATCAGATTATTAAATGACTTTAATAGTAAAATAACTAATTGTCAACAGTTGTCACAGTTACTCTTTGAAACAGTAAATAATCAATTGACTTTGAATTTTTTTTTCAAAAATTAGACTTGACAATTATATAACAAACATAATTTATTTGCTACCTTTTCATTTATAATTAGTGAGGTCAACTTTTAAATAATCTTCCGATTATGCATTCTATTGACACAAGATAAGAAGTAGATTAGCAAAACTTGACCTCACTAAATGCTCAATGCTTAAATTAAAAAAAAAATGGGAAAAAAATTACTAAGAAAAAACAAACAACAAAGAATACAGCGGCATAGTATGTGAACAACGCTAGTGTTAAATTAAATCTGTTTATTATGGTCCTTTGAGTTAAGATTAATTAAAAAATATTCACTGGACATCATCTTACAATGGTGAAATGAAATGTTCATCCATACTTAGATTGAAATCAATCTTTCACTAATATCGTTTCCTTAAAGGATAATTGCAGACAGATCAACTCGTCCTCATCTAGCCACTCAACAGCCTCTGAATGTGTATTTTCTCTTCTGGCAATAATTGCCAGGGGTTCTCTTAGCCTTCTAGAAGCCATTCTCAAAAGGTGGATGCGTTTTATCTGAGTATGGTGAAATGTGTGTTATGTGGCTGTTGTCTAGGGTATTATTATTATTATTATTAGTTTGCACACACAAGGATACGCTTCAGTGATCTCCGCAAATGATTAAGACCAAGAACCGTAGTATAATACAAATTATAATCTTTAATTTACAATACATACAATGACCAATTACTGGGCAGATAACGAGGTGCCCTTACGTTAATTATTTAAAGCAAATAGTGAATAGGCTAGCTAGGTGTCATCATTACGGCCTGCCTTATGCCGATGTCTCTTTAAGGTGTATACTTAATTTAATGGTGTGTAGTCCCTGGTCACTGGGTCTTGCGGGTGACACGGGTGGTCTAGCTGCGCCATGCTGAAGGACGTCAGCTCTCGAGGTCAGTCCCGCCCCTCGCGCC
>MUZC01004770.1:1089-14143 GCA_002072015.1 Radix auricularia
TGCGAGCGGGTTATTCACTTTGAATACTATTTTTTTTTTATGAAAAAGGGGGGGGGGTCGGCTTATGAACGAACGGGCTATAGAACGAGTATATAGGCTACGGTAATTAAACCACATTATTTTCTAACGATAAACGTAGCTTATGTATCATTTATGTGGTTGTTAGGATATGAATGTTTATTGAATGCATGGATCCAGTGGCGTAGCGAGGGGGGGCAGGGGGGGCAAATGCCCCCGGGTGCCACGTTAGGGGGGCGCCAAAATGAGTATTAAAACTCATTATTTAATTTCATTTTAATGTAAACTAATGTATCCCAAATACGTTTGCAAGATTGAATATTGGAGCTCCGAACATATCTTTATTACAAAACAGTTGTTAAACATGATTTAGGCGCCCCCATTGAGCGTTAAGGGGCGCCATTCTACTCATAAATAAATGACACATCCTAATGTAGGATTGCTGATGTGTTTTTTTTTTTAATTTAAAAAACTGTGAGTTGATGGTAGTGAGCAGTAAGAGACCAATACGATTCTTTTAATAGAGCTACCAGAGACGACACTAAAAGCTACCAAAATTACCAAGACAAGAAAAAGGAGTGGCTTAAAGCAGTGGTTCTTACCCTGTGGTCCACGGACCACTAGTGGTCCGCGAAGATTTGCCAGGTGGTCCGTGAGAGAAGCATGAAATTTACGCACTGTAGGATTAATCGAGAAAGATTAGGAAGTAACTGAATTAACGCAGACTTAAATATATTTCTGATCTGGCCATAATGGTTTTTAATTTTATCAAGCTCGTCAATTAAATTCTCGTCTCTTTGATTTCTTATGCTCGAATATGAATCTTGAACGTTAACAGTTACTAATGTATACTGAAGTTCGCTGGTTATCTGACTGTTTTAATTACGCGATGACGTAAGAGATTTTCATGTAGAAATAACTCAAAGCTTGTTGATAGTTTGAACCATGGCTAATGGGTTGCTGTTCTGGCTTACTTGGCTGAAATTTTTGAAAAGCTNAATAAACTTAATTCCACTCGGCAAGGAAAGCAGATACATTATATGACTCTCAGTGACAGAATGTCTGCTTTTACGAAAAAGCTTGATCTTTGAAAAAAAAAAAATTATTTCAAGGTAACTATGAGATGTTTCATAAATTGTACGAAATCACCGGAAAACCATAAAATGCAGAAATAATTTTTAGTAGTGTCCCGTAGTTAAGGCACATATTTTTCAAGTGGTCCTGGAATCTCATAAGGTTGAAAACCACTGGCTAACAGAATGGTTAATACGCGTCCCTTTGCTGCATGCTGTGACTCTTTAAAAAGATAAATCGTACTTCCCCAATTCTCATGTGGAGGGAGTAAAGTGGGAGAGGGGAGGGAAGGTCTCTCCTATCACGGGCTTGTATCAGAGTGTCAAAGCAAGTTGGATTCCTTTCATATGAAACATCAGGCACCGCCTTTCTTTCCTGTCCATCGTCGATAAAAATTGTTGCTCAGTAGGATCAACTGTTAGAAAAAAACACCTACAAAATGCCCGAGAAAATCTAGGTTTAGTATCTTGTTTATCACCGGAAATAAAAAATGAATTTATCCACCTACTTACATCGACTGTAAGGAATCAGCTGTTGAGTGAAATCAGAAAACACAAGTACTACGGTATCTTACTTGACTCCAATCGATCTAGGACACCGGAAAAGCTTTCTCAAGTCATCAGATTTGTGGATGTGGATTTACAAACTATAAAGTAACTATCAAAGAATCATTTTCAGATTTTGCAAAGATACATTCCAAAGACGCAAAATGTATTGAAATAGTTATCGTAGAGAAACTGGAATCTAATAGCATTCCACTATCCGACGGTCGGTCACGATGTTATGACAATGCTTCTGTAATGACTAGGAATGTTTCCGGCCTTCAACGGCGAAAATGTGCTAGAAATTACAAATCATTGTTCATCAACTGTGGCAACCACAGCTTAAAATTTAGCAAGAGTACACTTAACTAAACATGATCCAGTTGTTATCACGTTTTTGGACAAGTTAAAAGTATACATTTATGTTTTCTACCTTTCAAAAACTCGTTGGGAAAAAATTAAAAAAGAATTGTGCCAATCACAATGAACCACGTTGGATTGCACGATCAGAAGCTGTTATCGCAATTTATGAAGAACTAGATTACATGGCAGGGCGGTTGGAAAAATTATCAGAACATAAAAATATGACGCCTGACACCAGAAGTGATGCAGAAGCTTTGCTGGTAGGTATATAAAACTTTAACTTCCTAGATTTTAAACATTTCTGGAACATCATACTTGATAAAATTGATAGTGTCCAGACACGGTTCCAGAATCCCACTGTGAGTTTAATCTGATCTTGAATCGCTTGAGCAAGAAATTGTCAATATTCATGTTAGTTTGAGCCATGTTGCGGTAGACAATAGGAAAGAAGATGCACAACTTGGAGAATCGAGTTTGACAGAAGATTAGACGACATCGGAGGATGCCTTCGAGAATTAAAAAGAGATGCAGAACTTTCTCCATAAGAAGAAATTGCACCTGCTATGAACAGCNTTACTAGACGTCAAATCTCTTCTTGCTGAAACAAAAGTCGATACGCTTCGTTATAATTGCTTAGATTTTGCTAATTTCTACGAATTGTGTACAGAAATCAAAGACTAAAAAATGATGCTCAGTACCCGGACTGAAGTTCTACCGGAAACTACTTTGGATCTTCTCGATTTTATTGTTTCATATGGAGATGACGTATTTCCGAATCTGCGCATTTCACTTCAAATACTTCTAAAAATTGCTGTTTCAACTAAAAGCTGTGAGCGGTCCTTCAGCAAAGTAAACCTTATTTTGTCTTAATTACGTGCTTCAATGGATCAAGATCGTCTGGATGATCTTGCACTCCTTAGCATCGAAAGAGAACACTTGAGAATATCAATTTTTAACAGCGAGATGGACGACATTCAAATCAAGGAAGATCAATTTATTTTTTATTATGTCTATTCGAGTCATGTATAATTAGTAGAGTTTTTTTTTTTTTTTTTNNNNTTTTTTTTTCAAATAAATTGTTTATAATCGTATAGAGAATTATTAGTCTGTATTGTATTTCATTAAAATATCATTTGCTTCAAAAAAATGAACCTTATAAACCGTAAAATTTCAAATTTTTCTTGGGGGCTCAGTGAGCCCCCAGAATTTTTCGGTCCGTCAAGGGGCGCAGAATTTGTGTCTTGCCCCCGGGCGCACATGACCCTAGCTACGCCACTGGGGCCTTGTATTGACTTGATAGCAATTTTCTTAGGATTTAGTAGCCATATTTGCCTTATGTTAACTTGGGAACCACTATTAGACTTATTAGATAGCTCTTACTAGTGTTAACTTGGGAACCACTATTAGATTCCAGTAGCTAGCATTTCCTAGTGTTAACTTGAGAACCACTATTATATTCCAGTAGCTAGCATTTCCTAGTGTTAACTTTGGAACCACAATTAGACTTCAGTAGCTAGCTTCGCCTTTTCACATCTTTGCTGTTTATGACGGGGTATATTGACATTACATATCGATTCAGAGGTTTGGGCATGGAGCATAAATAATAGGATGTGATCGTTATTTCACTGTTGTATTTTACATTATTTATATCTGTATTAAGTTACCGTATATCATAACGAACCAATTTATGACTACACCACCGTGGTAAATTAACGTCTACAAATAGCCAATGGCCGCATGCTTACAAAATATTTCCCCACTGTAACAAATATCCTCACCGACCCATTAGGCGTTAGAGACCCATCTTCATCGTAATTAGATTCCAAACGAGACCCAAACAAAGTGCCCATAGTTTTATCTAGACTCCAAACATGGGTCACTGGATTGGGTCCGAAAGGACGGGAATCGATAAGATCCACCCGCATGAAAAGACATAATGTCGAACTTGTCACACTTATGAACTGTGATAATGAATTAACGGTTGTCGTTGATGTTTCGATGCACACTAACTACATTCACTATAATATAATATGGCGTCATTTGTGGGAAAGTCTTGAGTTATTCTCTAACGTTAAACATTTTTTATTTTCGAAAGTACAGCGTTTGTCAAACTGAGTCCCTATGTAACCTCTTGGATGCTACAACGCTGTCTTGAACCCACCATCATTTAGATTCTTGACACTAAATCATGTGCTGCAACACAAAACACAGACATTCTTTTTTAAAAAAATAAGAAGAAATACCTATGTTTTAATACTCATAAACGGATTGTGGAGCGTAAATTCATGTAATTTTCATATTACTTCACATCTGCAATGAAATTAGTAGAAAGACGAGTTACAGAAGCCTGTGAAGACTTTTAACACCGACGATGTTCCCTTTAAGCTGCTCAACTGTGCGCCCCCCCCCATCCCCGATATCTGACAGACACAGCGCACCACTTAAGAGTTACCTCGCACAAAATTTTCACAGTTATAAGTATAATATAATTTATAATAGCTGCAATTAGTAGGGTGGAAAATTTTCCACATAAATGGATGGCGTCAAACTTTCCATTTCTTTTATTTTGCACATGGTCCAACGAACCTTAGATGGAACATTGATACCAACTGTTGCTCGAAGCGAAGATCATCTAGGTATTTGTAAAGATTTTTTTATATCAGAGATGCTATTATTTAGATCGCGAAGCCTACATGAAATTTTAAAAGACATTACCTTAATAAATAGATGGAGATCAGCCTTAACAAATGTTGAACTATATCTTTAAATATCAGAAGTAAAATATATCGGAAATTGTAAGGGAGAGATAGAACGGCGCATTATGTTTGGCTATTAGATCGACACCAATCGGCAAAATACTGAATGCAAAAAAAATCATTACTTTTCTACTCCCAGTAAATTCAGTAAATGGAATAATTTAGATTAATATTTACTCTAAGGTGCCAATTACCGTACACCAACATCTACACCGTACATCCACTCTTTCTGTTTATGAATTATTTCATTCAAGACCATCTTGTCTTTGGCTCTTGTTCTTACACTACTATTTCCGCCCACCACATCTAATGATGTATTCAAGTAGCGATACACATTTATTCTCCAAATCTCCTATATCAAAGGTTACATCTCACACCCAGAAAAGAAATGAAGAAAAGACAAACCGGCAACACAGGGGGAGACTTTGATAAAATCAATATTTATTTTTCTAAAATATTCTTTCTATTCAATTTCTAGATCACTGAAACTACGGAAAGATGATAATGTTGGTTGCAGGAAGAAAGAAAAAGGGTAAAAAAATAATTACAACATCCTTTCTACTTCCAAAGAGCGTGGGATAAAACAAAATAATTAGGTGTTTATGAAAGTCGCCGGAAGAATTATACTTTTTCTGATCTAATTAAAGATGTGCAACTTCAATGGGGAATAAACTACTAGAATGCATGATTGATAGGGAAAATTGCAGATGAAAGTCAAGTCGTTCTAGTGCCTTTAATACATTAAAAGGTAAATAAGTCAATAGTTTCTTGATTCTGTACATTAATTGTATTTCAATAATTTGTTTTTTAAATCGTACAATTTTTGATCACTTCTAATTTATAGTGGTTTATTATTAAAAATAAAACCTAATTAACTTTTTAATTGTTTACCTGCATCACAAGTCAACAGGTGAACAGGTAGGAGAAAATTGTTTTAGAAAATGTTTCATTTGTAAGTTGTGTGTAAGGAGTTTTGTTTACCGTTCTTTTGTGTGTGCGGGGGGGGTGTATGTGTGTTGGTTGGCGGGTGTGTATAGGTGTGGGTGGATGGATGCGTAGGTGTGGGTGGATGGGTGTGGGTGTGTGTGTCTTATCTTATCTTATCTTAGATATACAGACGCTCCTTCTATGCAGAAGATAATTGCGTCCACAGACCATGAGAGATGATCTGTTGGCAAGTGATGCAGCGGTCACAGGCCACGGCTATAGGGGTTCCACGCATTACCCCAGCCGCCTAACTATTGTCTAGTTAGGTACCCATTCGGAGCTGGGTGACTCGGGGACTCCTCAGGCCCCGAGAACAAATCATCACTTTCGTGTGGATTCGAACTCGTGACCATCAGTGTGACAGTCGAGAGCTCTACCTCTCGACCACCACGTCCCACGTGTGTGTGTGGGTATGTGTATGGGTCGTTGTGTGGTTCGATGTGTGTAGGTTGGTGTGTGCGTTGCTTGGTTGGTTTGTTGGTGGGTGCGTGTAGGTGTGGTTGGGTGTGGGTGGGTGGATGTGGGTGTGGGTTGGTGCAAGTGTGGGTGTGGGTATGGGTGTGGGTGGGAGTGGTGTGGGTGTGTTCGTGTCTATTTATGTGTGACAGTGAAATATTATTTTCGGGGGGTTCGTGGATGAAGGAGGGAAGAAACTCATTCATTTATTCTTACTAGCCACGTCCTATCTAGCAAAGATGGTTAACAACATGAGTTTAAAACACTGGAGAAAAAAAGGTTTTGCAATGGTTGAACAACCATGTAACAAGGCAAAATGTATGGGTCTAAAGGCTAAAAATGGCATGCACTCATTTTCTTTAGTGGTTTATAGCATTATATATCAGATGTCATCTTAATTTATTTTCAAGGCCACCAACTCTATAAGGCACATAACTTTTTTTTTGGCGCCCTTTCTTTTAATTTTAAGTAGTACATAGCAATTCTATTAATGAAATGTAATCAAATTAGGTCTGTTTAAAAATCTGGATGCTAAAAGATTTATTTAACAGAATTATGAGTAATTTTAACATCTTTTCTTTGGCCAATGTAATGTTGTTGTTTTTTTTTTTGTTTTTTTTTAATGACCGCGAGAAATTCAGTGTCCTCATAAAAACTGGAGTTTTTAGACAACTCAATGAGATGCAACATTTTCGTGTTGAAATCAAACCACATGGTGCTCTTCCTTAAACATGTGTTAATGCTTAATATCAATCTAGATTTATCCCATATAGTGGGTGAGGAGTGGTTGGGTAAGTCGTGAGAGGTGACATCATGACCAACCGCACTGGGTGACACCACCCCCAGTGACGCCTCTGTATCCAAGTTTATTCAACGTCAAAGTCTCCCACTGCCAGATGGTAGTCGATTTTCTTATATTTTCCATGACTACCTGTATACTCAGATAGTGTTTTCAATATATATTGTGTTGTGAGAGATCTGATAAATTTAATGAAGACTGCTTCTTTGATGAGTCAGTTTATTTCTCAGCTATCTTATCTTATCTTAGATATACAGACGCTCCTTCTATGCAGAAGATAATTGCGTCCACAGACCATGAGAGATGATCTGTTGGCAAGTGATGCAGCGGTCACAGGCCACGGCTATAGGGGTTCCACGCATTACCCCAGCCGCCTAACTATTGTCTAGTTAGGTACCCATTCGGAGCAGGGTGACTCGGGGACTCCTCAGGCCCCGAGAACAAATCCTCACCTTCGTGTGGATTCGAACTCGGGACCATCGGTATAACAGTCGAGAGCGCTACCTCTCGACCACCACGTCCAGCTAATGCAAATTGATTCGCATAAGTTTTATTTATAAAATCACCATACATTTTAATAGTAGTGGTAGAATCTAATGGGCAATATTAGTGAATGAAATATGTGATTGTGTAACAGGGATAGAGAGAGGGCAACGTTTGCAAACTTTGGTTATAGAAATTTGCGCATAGCCTGAATACATTTAGCTATTTTGATACGAGAATTTAACACATTCCCACGGCTATGTTTTGACGGAAAGGAACAAGACCTCAAGAAAACTGTGTGAAAACTCATTGAAATTAGCATCGGGGAAAACATAACGTCTCTAATAACATCCAGATTGTTTTAAAGGATGGATAAAGAAAAATATAAGTGTAATGCGGAACGCTTTCTAAATCTGCATCTGTGTCTTCCAGACATTTTAGGAACGTTGATCGTACTTTAAATACGTTTATAAATGACGGCAGGATTTTAATACAAAAATAGTCAGTCTCTGCATAATTTTTGAGTCCTCCAGCTACAAAACAAACTGATCTAATAAATTTACTGCCTCATGGTGACTTGTGTTAAAATATGTGACAGGTCTAAGGTCAGTAACCAGGTCTATCATCTATATATATAATTCTCTACATGGTCCAACCATGCCGGACAAGAAGTAGAAAGCTGTCTGACCTCTGAACCCACCGACCAATCAGATTGCAAGAAAAGGTAATAAAATTATTCAAAATTTCGTTGAATTGAAGTCAGTTACTGTGTTCTTTCAGAACAACAAATTTACATGTAATTCGAAGTGTAATGGTTATAACATTCGCCTAACAAGCGGAGGTCGCAGGTTCTATCCCCAGCTCTGACATTACTTTTTCAATTTTTAAATTTTTAACTTTGCAAATAACTTCGTGCTCTCCATTGAGCTCAGTTACAGAAAAGTAGTCATAAACTTTCCTCAACAATTAATTTTATAAAATGAATACTTTAGGCGCCCTCCCTCGCTCTCCAGACATTAGCAACTGTGTGTACCCGTAGTAATGTGTAGTTCATCGCTCCTGTGTTCTCAGTCGCTTTGGTATCTCCTACAGTCGGCTGAGCCACAATTCCTTTCCATTGTTCTCTTCGCTTCCGGAGATCGCAGATTCAATCCCCAGCTAAAACATTACTTTTTTTTTTTAATTGTGTTTCTGCCCGTTCATTTCACACTTTCTTTTCAATCACCATAACAAGCACACGACGAGTGGAAATAAGCTTGACGAATGACCTTCGTCAGGTGATGCCAATTAGTTTATGGTTGGCAGGCTAGGGTGGTGTAGGATGGGGGGGTTGCAAGTAACTAACCACGGTTCACATGTTTCCAGATCAACAATGCGTAGCAGTTATCCACGCATCCGAGTTTCACCCCCCCCACACACACACACTTTATTTGTACTATCTATGAGCAAATCTGCGGCGTATGCTATGCCGCGGGCATCTAGTTAATCATATTTCTTTCAAATGTATCATTCAAGCTGTTCTTTAGACTAATTCACATCTGTCGCGCCGATATCTAACAGTCGGCACGCAACAGTTTCTAGTTACCGCGCAGAAAATTGTGTAAAAAGAATTACCCACACACAACTCTGCACACGAGTTGTTATTGGTGTTATTTTTACTTTGCACAATTACCAACGAATATAAGAGGGAACATTGTCCTATTCCTGCTCTCTCAGTTTTAGGCCCATAGTTCCAAAAGGCTTTCACTTTCATTAATATACATAAGTGTTTATTCAATACCTTGAAATATAATCACAAAATCTGTTTAGCGTTATCGTTTGTTATAATCAATAATTAGTGCAATGCAAATATCTACTTTAGTTTTATTCTTTAGAAAGAAATAGCGAAGTAAAATTGGCTGATCGCTTCTAAAAATAAAAATAGTTTTTAAAATGATTTGTTGAATGATACGGTTGAATACAACATTAAAAGGACGTTAGTTATATTTATTTTTTTCAAAATACATTTCAATTATCGAAACAATCGATTGTTAAAAGCAAGTGTCTCTTAATTATGTTCTTATCTTATCTGTTACAGACGCTCCTTATCTACAGAAGATTATTGTCCCCTACGTCTATCTATGGTTTGTTTCTATTCCTGCACTGTTATTAGAGTTTTAAATGTTGATAAAGTGTTGGCTTTCCTGGTTTCCTCAGGCAACCCATCCCACGCCCGAACTCCGAACGGGAAGAAAGAAAACGCGTGTTTGTTCTTGCATACGGAATAAGAAAGGTGTTTTTTTATCCTTATGTCTATCCGATGGTTATATTAAGTTTTCTCTATGTTTTATTTCTAAATTAGAATTAATTGCCTTATGTATAATTACTAATTTACCATTGGTTCTTCTATCCTCTAGTGTTCCAAGGTTTAAGGATTTAACTAACGGTGTTACTCTTGTCAGTTTAAAATAATCTCCAGTATTGAATCTTGCTGCTAATTATTTAAGTGATTTATAATGTATTGCGTCAGATTTTATAAACGTTGGTCACGTTTCTATCACTGCCCAATATCCTCAATAAACTCTTGTATAACTGTTACTTCCTCCCATATGACGATCTTATTCCTAATTTAAGGTTGTCCTACAACTTCAGTCGTTGAGCAATAACAACGTTTATTTATAGAGATGGGGCAACGTTTATTTATAGAGATGGGACAACGTTTATTTATAGAGATGGGACGTTTATTTATAGAGATGGGACGTTTATTTATAGAGATTGGACAACGTTTATTTATAGAGATGGGACAACGTTTATTTATAGAGATGGGACAACGTTTATTTATAGAGATGGGAAGCTCGGTTCGCGTCGTTCACGTTGTCATAAGTTTTGAATTAGTTTCCAATGTCGTCTGATATCCCCGGGGGCCGGGAGACCCGTGGATTCTAAGTCTGAGGTGAAATATCCCCGGATCTTTGGTGACCGTGGGCTTCTAAATCGGTATTCATATATCCCCCGGATGAAAGGGGCTCGAGAATTTCTTGGTTAGTTAAATCCAAGGTCTTGGCTGATATTTTGTCCATCGATGTAAGGGAAAGCATCCCACGAGAAAGGATACACAGTAATCGTCTTTTGTGTTGATAGTTGACGGACATGTTGTCTCGGGGGAAGCTCTTGAGCAATACAATGAAACATTTCTTACAGTCAATTTTCACTTTAAAAAAAGTATGTCTCTCCTATCCTAACAGCCACAATTATGGGTCTCTGGCTTATTTTATATATTCTACAAATAATTATGAAATTTTATTTTTTATATATTAAACTTTACCCACCCCCCCGAATTTTAAATAGTAGCACCAATCCACCAGTACCACTCTCTCATTAGGACCACACCGTCCCACTAGGAGCACACCGTTCCACTAGAAGCACACCCTTCCACTAGGAGCATACCGTCCTACTAGGAGCTCACCTTCCTACTAGGCGCACACCGTTCCACTAGGAGCACACCGTTCTACTAGGAGCACACCGTCCCACTAGGAGCAAACTTTCCCACTAGGAGAACACCTTCCCACTAGGAACACACCTTCCTACTAGGAGCACACTTTCCAGTACGGAGCACACTTTCCCACTAGGAGCACACCGTTCCACTAGGAGCACACCTTCCTACTAGGAGCACACCGTTCCACTAGAAGCACACCCTCCCACTAGGAACACACCGTTGCACTAGGAGCACACCTTCCTACTAGGTGCACACCGTTCCACTAGGAGCACACCTTCCCACTAGGAGCACACCGTTCCACTAGGAGCACACCGTTTAAATTGGGAGCACACTGTTCCACTAGGAGCACACCGTTCCACTAGGAGCACACCGTCCCACTAGGAGCACACCGTCCCACTAGGAGCACACCTACCTACTAAGAGAACACAGTCCCACTAGGAGCACACCGTCCCACTAGGAGCACACCGTCCCACTAGGAGCACACCGTTCCACTAAGAGCACACCTTCCTACTAGGAGCACACCGTCCCGCTAGGAGCACACCGTCCTACTAGGAGCACACCGTTCCACTAGGAGCACACCGTCAAACTAGGAGCACACCCTCCTATTAGGAGCACACCTTGCTACTAGGAGCACACCTTCCTACTAGGAGCACACCTTCCTACTAGGAGCACACCGTTCCACTAGGAGCACACTGTCCCACTAGGAGCACACTGTTCCACTAGGAGCACACCGTTCCACTAGGAGCACACCGTTCCACTAGGAGCACAGCTTCCTACTAGGAACACACCGTCCCACTAGGAGCACACCCTCCTACTAGGAGCACACCTTTCCACTAGGAGCACACCGTTCCACTAGGAGCACACCGTCCCACTGGGAACACACCGTCCCCCTAGGAGCACACCGTTCCACTAGGAGCACACCGTTCCACTAGGAGCACACCATTCCACTAGGAACACACCTTCCTACTAGGAGCACACCGTTTCACTAGGAGATAACCGTCCCACTAGGAGCACACCGTCCCACCTGGAGCACACCTTCGTACTAGGAGCACACCTTCCCACTAGGAGCACACCGTCCCACTAGGAGCACACTGTCCCACTAGGAGCACACCGTCCCACTAGGAGCACACCGTTCCACTATGAGCACACCGTCCTACTAGGAGAACACCTTCCTACTAGGAGCACACCGTACCACTAGGAGCACACCGTTCCACTAGGAGCACACCGTTCCACTATGAGCACACCTTCCTACTAGGAGCACACCGTTCCACTAGGAGCACACCGTTCCACTAGGAGCACACCGTTCCACTAGGAGCACACCGTTCCACTAGGAGCACACCGTCCTACTAGGAGCACACCATCCCACTAGGAGCACACCGTCCTACTAGGAGCACACCGTTCCACTAGGAGCACACCGTCCCACTAGGAGCACACCATCCTACTAGGAGCACACCGTCCCACTAGGAGAACACCGTCCTACTAGGAGCACACCGTCCCACTAGGAGCACACCGTTCCACTAGGAGCACACCGTTCCACTAGGAGCACACCGTCCCACTAGGAGCAAACCGTCCCACTAGGAGCACACCGTTCCACTAGGAGCACAACTTCCTACTAGGAGCACACCGTTCTACTAGGAGCACACCGTTCCACTAGGAGCACACCGTTCTACTAAGAGCACGCCGTTCCACTAGGAGCACACCGTTCCACTAAGAGCATACCGTCCTACTAGGAGCACACCTTCCTACTAGGCGCACACCTTTCCACTAGGAGCACACTGTTCCACTAGGAGCACACCGTTCCACTAGGAGCACACTTTCCCACTAGGAGCACACTTTCCCACTAGGAGCACACCATTCCACTAGGAGCACACCGTCCCACTAGGAGCACACGTTCCCACTAGGAGCACACCTTCCCACTAGGAGCACACGGTTCCACTAGGAGCACACCGTCCCACTAGGAGCACACGGTTCCACTTGGAGCATACCGTTCCACTAGGAGCACACCGTTCCACTAGGAGCACACCGTTCCACTAGGAGCACACCGTTCCTCTAGGAGCACAACGTTCCACTAACAACATGAGTTTAAAACACTGGAGAAAAA
>MUZC01004770.1:17494-29388 GCA_002072015.1 Radix auricularia
AAAGTTGAAAACAACTGTTTATTTTAAGATGGATAGTAATGGATACATTTATCATTATTTGTCAAGACCTTTAATAATTGAATAGTGAAAAAAATCTTAAACGTTTAAGAAAGCAGGTATTTTGGGCCCCCAGCCTCGAAGGAGTTGCCATTAAGAGTTTAGAGCCCTATAATATTTTAATATTGACTATCAAGTATTTATATACCAAGTTTGGTTAAGATCCATCAATGTAGCAAGTAGCTATCGCTTAAAATAATTTTTATATAGCTTATATAGGCAAAAAAAGACATTAAGGGCCCCAGGGGCCCATTCAGGGCAAGATGTAAAGTTCAAAACAACTGTTTATTTTAAGATGGATAATAATGGATACATTTATCATTATTTGTCAAGACCTTTAATAATTGAATAGTGAAAAAAATCTTAAACGTTTAAGAAAACACGTATTTTGGGCCCCCAGCCTCGAAGGAGTTGCCATTAAGAGTTTAGTGCACTATGGTATTTTAATAATGGCTATCAAGAATTTAATTGCAAAATTTTGATAAGATCAATCAATATAGCAAGTAGTTAGCGATTAAATTATTTTTTATATAGCTCATATAAGCAGAAATTCACATTTAGGGCCCCGGGCGCCCCTTAAGTGTTAGACTGAGAAAAAAAAGTAGCCAGTTACCATTCCGTGAGGGTACTCAACATTCTTAAAAATTTTCATGACGATCGGATGATTATTTTAGTCAGTTACAACGGACAAGCACACACACACACACACACACACACACACACACACATACAGACATACTTTGATTTATATATATATAGGGGAGTCAAGGGGGGAGGTGGCTACACGGGATCAAATAATGGAGGGGGGCACAATTGAGAGGCAAGGGAAAAAATTCAAATAGTCCAACACCCGTCATCACGTCTCATTACGAAGACAAAACTATTGTATCGGAATCTATGGCATTGTGGGTAATGTTTACTGGCATACATTACCTTTTTCTCTTGCTCTCCTCATAGGAAAGATGCACTTAAAAAGAATTATGTTCTAAATGACATGATACGAGCCGGTGATTCAAAATTCCAGGCTCTACACTTACTTGTTGAGCTTAACAGTGGAAGTCTTGGAAGAGTTTACATTTGGACCCCTCCCCCTTTTCTAAACTGTTACATAGAAGACCCTGTTGCCGTGTATTATTGCATCTATCCCTTTGTTTTCTGCTCCCTTCGTCTATTTCCGGTGTCCGATGCTGACGTCAGTGCCTTATGCTATGATCCACGTGCAGCAATAAATAACTTTATTTTATTAGTATGTACACAAGTTGGAGTTGTTCAGTGTCTAAGAGGACAGGAACAGGTTAATTTGGTTGTCAAACTGAATTATAAGAGGTACATGCGCACCATTGTGCGCAAGACCTGAACACACAGGAACCACAAGGATAATTATGATACAATACTTGAATAAATAACGTTAGTGATTGTTTCAGGATCACAGTACTTGAATAAATAACGATAGTGATTGTTTCAGGATTACATTACTTGAATAAATAACGAAAGTGATTGTTTCAGGATTACAGTACTTGAATAAATAACGATAGTGATTGTTTCAGGATTACAGTACTTGAATAAATAACGAAAGTGATTGTTTCAGGATTACAGTACTTGAATAAATAACGATAGTGATTGTTTCAGGATTACAGTACTTGAATAAATAACTTTAGTGATTGTTTCGGGGTTACAGTACATCACTTGAGCCTTGTGCCCGCCGGGAGGAAGAAACTGCTCTCTATACACAGGCCAAAGGTAAGGGCGCCAAGTGCTTGCCCTGCCCCGGGCGCTGAAAAACATACGCTACGCCATTTCTTGATGTACCTACTTGACATTGACTTGTCTAGAACTCAAGAGCAAAGAGATTAGTTGGCAAACTCAACATGCAACAGATCGTGTTGTCAATTTTTGTCAATTCAATGAAAACATATCTGACAAGCCAGAGCCTCAATGCTTGTGTTGTCTGAGAGTTTTCAAAATAGATCAATGTAAAGTGCGACGCTTGACAACTCCCACGAAATATTGGGTGCTAGTCGGTGCAACCTGGGAGATTCTTAGAATACCATACACTCTGTAAAATACATTTTTAGAATAAAATAATTTTTTCCCTACAAATTTTCTATTGTTTTTGTTAAAGAGTATAAAAATAATTGTTCAACATTGTATTTTTTGTATAATTGAACGTGTTTTTCCAAGCAAAGACAAGTTAAAATTTGTTCAAAAGTTAGAGTTTGAATTTTATTGTAATAAATTTACCATAACATGTAAATTGGTAATAAAAGTATATTTTGATGAAATTTTCACACATAATCAGTTACGCAGTCACTGTCAACCCTCCTATCTCAAGAAAGTTGCTGTCAACCCTCCTATGTCAAGAAAGTTAATATCAACCCTCCTATCTCAAGAAAGTTGCTGTCAACCCTCCTATGTCAAGAAAGTTAATATCAACCCTCCCATCTCAAGAAAGTTACTGTCAACCCTCCTATGTCAAGAAAGTTAATATCAACCCTCCTATCTCAAGAAAGTTACTATCAAACCTCCTATCTCAAGAAAGTTACTGTCAACCTTCCTATCTCAAGAAAGTTACTGTCAACCCTCCTATCTCGAGAAAGTTACTTTCAACCCTCCTATCTCAAGAAAGTTACTGTAAACTCTCTATCTCAAGAAAGTTACTGTAAACTCTCTATCTCAAGATAGTTACTGTAAACTCTCTATCTCAAGATAGTTACTGTCAACTCTCTATCTCAAGAAAGTTACTGTCAACCCTCCTATCTCAAGAAAGTTACTGTCAACCCTCCTATCTCAAGAAAGTTACTGTCAACCCTCCTATCTCAAGAAAGTTACTGTCAACTCTCTATCTCAAGAAAGTTACTGTAAACTCTCTATCTCAAGATAGTTACTGTCAACTCTCTATCTCAAGAAAGTTACTGTCAACCCTCCTATCTCAAGAAATGTACTTTCAAACCTCCTATCTCAAGAAAGTAACTGTCAACTCTCTATCTCAAGAAAGTTACTGTCAACTCAATCTCAAGATAGTTACTGTCAACTCTCTATCTCAAGAAAGTTACTGTCAACTCTCTATCTCAAGAAAGTAACTGTCAACTCTCTATCTCAAGAAAGTTACTATCAACCCTCTTATCTCAAGAAAGTTACTGTTAACCCTCCCATCTCAAGAAAGTTACTGTAAACTCTCTATCTCAAGAAATTTACTGTCAACTCTCTATCTCAAGAAAATTACTGTCAACTCTCTATCTCAAGAAAATTACTGTCAACTCTCTATCTCAAGAAAGTTACTATCAACCCTCCTATCTCAAGTAAGTTACTATTAACCCTCCTATCTCAAGAAAGTTACTTTCAACGCTCCTATCTCAACAAAGTTACTGTCAACTCTCTATCTCAAGAAAAATACTGTCAACCCTCCTATCTAAAGAAAGTTACTATCAACCCTCCAATCTCAAAAAAGTTACTGTCAACCCTCCCATCTCAAGAAAGTTACTGTCAACCCTCCTATCTTATAAAAGTTACTGTCAACACTCCCATCTCAAGAAAGTTACTATCAACCCTCCTATCTCAAGGAAGTTACTGTCAAACCTCCTATCTCAACAAAGTTACTGTCAACCCTCCTATCTCAAGAAAGTTACTGTCAACCCTCCCATCTCAAGAAAGTTACTGTCAACCTTCCTTTCTCAATAAAGTTACTATCAACACTCCCATCTCAAAAAAGTTACTATCAACCCTCCTATCTCGAGAAAGTTATTGTCAACCCTTCTATCTCAAGAAAGTTACTATCAACCCTTCTATCTCAAGAAAGTTACTATCAACCCTCCTATCTCGAGGAAGTTATTGTCAACCCTCCCATCTCAAGAAAGTTACTATCAATCCTTCTATCTCAAGAAAGTTACTGTCAACCCTCCTATCTCGAGAACGTTATTGTCAACCCTCGTATCTCAAGAAAGTTACTATCAACCCTCCTATCTCGAGAAAGTTACTGTCAATCCTTCTATCTCAAGAGAATTACTGTCAACCCTCCTATCTCAAGAAAATTACTGTCAACCCTCCTATCTCAAGAAAGTTTTTGTCAACTCTGTATCTCAAGAAAGTTACTGTCAAC
The DNA here is from genome assembly GCA_002072015.1 of Radix auricularia. Classification (NCBI taxonomy): domain Eukaryota; kingdom Metazoa; phylum Mollusca; class Gastropoda; family Lymnaeidae; genus Radix; species Radix auricularia. The sequence goes on from MUZC01004770.1 coordinate 21,648, forward strand.
TCTCTATCTCAAGATAGTTACATTCAACCCTACTATATCAAGAAAGTTACTGTCAACCCTCCCATCTTAAGAAAGTTACTGTCAACCCTCCTATCTTATGAAAGTTACTGTCAACACTCCTATCTCAAGAAAGTTACTGTCAACCCTCTATCTCAAGAAAGTTACTGTCAACCCTCTATCTCAAGAAAGTTACTGTCAACCCTCCTATCTCAAAAAAGTTACTTTCAACACTCCTATCTCAAGAAAGTTACTGTCAACCCTCCCATCTCAAGAAAGTTACTGTCTACCCTCCTTTCTCAAGAAAGTTACTATCAACCCTCCCATCTCAAGAAAGTTACTGTCAACCCTCCTATCTCAAAAAAGTTACTTTCAACACTCCTATCTCAAGAAAGTTACTGTCAACCCTCTATCTCAAGAAAGTTACTGTCAACCCTCCTATCTCAAGAAAGTTACTATCAACACTCCCATCTCAAAAAAGTTACTATCAACCCTCCTATCTCGAGAAAGTAATTGTCAACCCTTCTATCTCAAGAAAGTTACTATCAACCCTTCTATCTCAAGACAGTTACTATCAACCCTCCTATCTCGAGGAAGTTACTGTCAACCCTCGTATCTCAATAAAGTTACTATCAACCCTCCTATCTCCAGAAAGTTACTGTCAATCCTTCTATCTCAAGAGAATTACTGTCAACCCTCCTATCTCAAGAAAATTACTGTCAACCCTCCTATCTCAAGAAAGTTATTGTCAACCCTCCTATCACAAGAAAGTTACTGTCAACCCTCCTATCTCAAGAAAGTTTTTGTCAACTCTGTATCTCAAGAAAGTTACTGTCAACCCTCCTATCTCAAGAAAGTTACTGTCAACCCTCCTATCTCAAGAAAGTTACTGTCAACCCTCCTATCTCTAGAAAGTTTCTGTCAACCCTACTATCTCAAGAAAGTTACTGTCAACCCTCCTATCTCTAGAAAGTTACTGTCAACCCTCCTATCTCAAGAAAGTTACTGTCAACCCTCCTATCTCAAGATAGTTACTGTCAACCCTCTATCTCAAGAAAGTTACTATCAACCCTCCTATCTCAAGAAAGTTACTGTCAACCTCCTATCTCAAGAAAGTTACTGTCAATCCTCCTATCTCAAGAAAGTTACTGTCAACCCTCCTATCTCAAGAAAGTTATTGTCAACCCTCCTATCTCGAGAAAGTTACTGAGACTGAGACTCATTTATGGTTTTTTTTATGGGGTTTTTTTTTTTGTTTTTTTTTTAAGACTGACTTCATGGTGAGATTGAATTCATTGTGAGACTGATTTCATTGTGAGACTGAATTCATTGTGAGACTGATGTCATGGTGAGACAGATTTCATGGTGAGACTGATTTCATGGTGAGACTGATTTAATTGTGAGACTGATGTCATTGTAAGTCTGGTGTCATTGTGAGACTGATGTCATGGTGAGACTGATGTCATTGTGAGACTGATGTCATTGTGAGACTGATGTCATGGCGAGACTGATGTCATTGTGAGACTGATGTCATGGCGAGACTGATGTCATTGTGAGACTGATGTCTTGGTGAGACTGAATTTATTGTGAGACTTATGTCACTGTGAGACAGATGTCATGGTGAGACAGATGTCATAGTGAGTTATATGTCATTGTGAGACAGATGTCATTGTGAGACTGATGTCATTCTAAGACTAATGTCATTGTGAGACCAATGTGATGGTGAGACCGATGTCATTGTAAGACTGATGTCATGGTGAGACTGATGTCATGCTGAGACTGTAATTACCGAATGTAGAGCTTTGAGAGACAAACATCCTAGTTAAACTGAAATCATTGCCGAACTTTATAAGTTAGCGACAGACAACAGTTATAAGACAAATGAATAGAGTGCTATCACTGGCAGACAGACATGATTGACATACTGATAAAATAGATGAAATTGTGTTCGTGAAATCAGACCTGAGAAGCCAACTTTAATTTAAGTTCCAATCCATAATTGAGGGAGGGGGGGACAGGGGGACGTAACCCTTTAGTACTTAAACGACTCCATTCCAAAGCATCAGTAGTTAGGACAAATCGCTCAGTGGGGGAAAGACAAATGATAAAATTAAGGATGGTGATAGGAGCAAAGGGGACATCACTCTGAAAGTGGGTAGAACGGTAGAATTGTAATACGTCACGGGGTCATCTGGGGCGCGTCATAGTTCAATTATTGAACTGCCAGGTCCCGGAACTACATAAGCCAATCCATGCCATTGACATTGCTCTTGTGAAATAAACCAGTTTTCAGCATTCAATTTGGGGCTAGAGTCCAGCCGATCTCCATGTTAAGTTCTTGCGGCGCGCTGATAGGAAATTTGACAGGGGAATATTGAGAGGCGTGGAAATGACTGGGAAAAGATTGTGTTTTTATTATCTATGATCTACCCTGTCTGCCCACAAACATATGCTGAGCTCGTCTGGACAAGATAATTGGGTGGGCGCCGACATGTGCGAGGGCCAACATATGCGAGGGCCAACATGTGCGAGGGCCAACATGTGCGAGGGCCAACATGTGCGAGGACCACCATGTGCGAGGGCCAACATGTGCGAGGGCCAACATGTGCGAGAGGCCAACATGTGCGAGAGGCCAACATGTGCGATTGCCAACATGTGCGAGGGCCAACATGAGCGAGGGCCTACATGTGCGAGGGCCAACATGAGCGAGGGCCAACATGTGTTAGGGCCAACATGCACGGGCGCTGAAATTTTCGAGGGCCAACATATGCGAGGGCCAACATGTTTTCTAATTTAAATTTATGTTTCATTTGATGGTGGTGCCAAGACGGCGTTTTAATTTTTAAAATACATTTATAGAATGGAAGATTTCGAAACATAAATTGAAATTAGAAAGCAGAAAAAAAAGGAATGAATAAAATAAGTCAAATAAAACATTTGCATTGTTTGGAGTAATGGAAGACATTACGTGAACCTTTTAACAGCAATTAGATTTTGATAAGAAGAGTATCTGTTGTAGAAGATTCAGAAAATAGATGATAGAAGAACCAAGAGTAAATTAGTAATTATTATACATAATGCAATAATATAAACATTATACATAACTTAATTCTAATTTAGAAATACAACACAAAGATAGCTTAATGCAACCCTCAGCTAGACATAAGGATAAAAAAAAACTTTCCTATTCCGTATGACCCGCGGGTAAAAAAATCAGTTAGATTATCATCCAATTTCAGAAACTATTTTTTTCTGGTGTTGGAAAAATTCATTGATAAAATATTTTATAAAAATCACCTAGTCACCCATCCCATCACCCCATCCCATCACCCCATCCCATCACCCAATCCCATCACCCCATCCCATCACCCCAATCCATCACCCCACCCCATCACCCCACCACCTCACCCCATCCCATCACCCATCCCATCCCAACTTCCCCTCATACACCAACAACCCCAATGATTAAGCTGTACTTGTCGGTTGCGTCATATACAACTCTTCATTACATTATACGTGGCATCCAGCTACGATCAGGCACGTGATATCTGAGAACCAATCAGAGCTGATGAATGGGCCAGCAATACTTTAGAATGACCGACTTTCCGTGATGTAATTGACGAATTGACTCTGAAAGAATCCTTTAGAGAGGAACGATCACCAACACATTAAAAAACATCTCTGAGGCAGAGATATAACGGGATGTTGGTGGGAGTGGATAGAAATAATAATAATAACAATGCAAATAATGTTTTAGGTCCATATAAATACTTATAATTTAGATGAAATGTTTTGTTCAAAATTTGGAATAAATCTATACCTACCTATAAGAGCAGTGTCGCCTATAATCTAACTCTACTTTCATTGACTCTTTGGATTTCAACGCAGCAATTTTTTTATTTTTTATATTCGTTTTATTTGTGTATTGTATGTCCGTTGAAAAAGGCTCTTTGCCGAAACGTTCGCTGTTTTGTTACGTACTGTCAGGCTAACCCTTACCTTGCTTACGTCTTTTCCATTTACTTTTTTATAAGACTGATTGATAAGCCTCAACCCTCATTTTGTTTACTAACTTTAACATCATTTGCCTCAATCTTCAGATCGTTGTATTTCTGTGAATTCAACCTACATCTATGAAGTCCCATTTACTTAGCCTGGCTAATTGCTCTTAGAGGGCCTGTAAGCGATATGCGGGCACGCGTACCTATTAACTTTGACGTTACTTCAATCCGAAGCTATGACACAACCTATAACCATGGTGATCAAACATAAGACTTGAATGTCAAATAATAAAATACGTCTGACAATTTTATCTCCCAATAGCCGCATCAGAGTGTTACATTGTTTTGTTTTTGTTTCTGTCCAGGTGATGACAATCTTCACTTCCGAGCTACACCTGCTGAACGTTTTACCGAATCATAAGGTCATAACTTCAAAGAAACATTTCACACCTTGACTAATTAAACGGTTCATTTAATCATGTCTTCTCTTTGAATGTCCTAGAAGATAGAGTTAATTCTTGCACGTGCAATCTCGCACTTGGCTGGTGCGTTTGTTAATGGTTTCACCGGAACTCAACATTGCGCACCAATCGGAACTGATTCCCAGTTTTTTTTTCCTCTTGACCTACACAAAGTACGTTTCTTCTCTTACTCAATGCTCTAAAAATAAACACTTCATAAAACAGTTAGGTGACCCAAATATCATGACTTAAATCTTTGTACTAGACCTAGGTCATGTTATGACTTAAATCTTAGTACTAGACCTAGGTCATGTCATGACTTAACTCTTTGTACTAGATCTAGGTGTGTCATGACTTAAATCTTAGTACTAGATCTAGGTCATGTTATGACTTAAATCTTAGTGCTAGATCTAGGTCATGTCATGACTTAAATCTTAGTACTAGATCTAGGTCATGTTATGACTTAAATCTTTGTATTAGATCTAGGTCATGTTATGACTTAAATCTTAGTACTAGATCTAGGTCATGTCATGACTTAAATCTTAGTACTATTTCTAGGTCATGTTATGACGTAAATCTTAGTACTAGATCTAGGTCATGTCATGACTTAAATCTTTGTACTAGATCTAGGTCATGTTACGACTTAAATCTTAGGACTAGATCTAGGCCATGTCATGACTTAAATCTTAGTACTAGATCTAGGTCATGTCATGACTTAAATCTTAGTACTAGATCTATATCATGTTATGACTTAAATCTTAGTACTAGATCTAGGTGTGTCATGACTTAAATCTTAGTATAGATCTAGGTGTGTCATGACTTAAATCTTAGTACTAGATCTAGGTCATGTTATGACTTGAATCTTAGTACTAGATCTAGGTCATGTCATGACTTAAATCTTAGTACTAGATCTAGGTCATGTTATGACTTAAATCTTTGTACTAGATCTAGGTCATGCCATGACTTAAATCTTTGTACTAGATCTAGGTGTGTCATGACTTAAATATTAGTACTAGATCTAGGTCATGTTATGACTTAAATCTTAGTACTAGATCTAGGTCATGTCATGACTTAAATCTTCGTACTAGATCTAGGTCATGTTATGACTTAAATCTTTGTACTAGATCTAGGTCATGTCATGATTTAAATCTTAGTACTAGATCTATGTCATGTTATGACTTAAATCGTAGTACTATATCTAGGTAATGTCATGACTTAAATCTTAGTACTAGATCTAGATCATGTTATGACTTAAATCTTAGTACTAGACCTAGGTATGTTATGACTTAAATCTTAGTACTAGATCTAGGTGTGTCATGACTTAAAAATTGGTACTAGATCTAGGTCATGTTATTACTTAAATCTTTGTACTAGATCTAGGTCATGTTATGATTTAAATCTTAGGACTAGATCTAGGTCATGTCATGACTTAAATCTTAGTACTAGATCTAGGTCATGTCATGACTTAAATCTTAGTACTAGATCTAGGTCATGTTTTGACTTAAATCTTAGTACTAGATCTAGGTCATGTTATGACTTAAATCTTAGTACTAGATCTAGGTCATGTCATGACTTAAATCTTAGTACTATAGCTAGGTCATGTTATGACTTAAATCTTAGTACTATATCTAGGTCATGTCATGACTTAAATCTTTGTACTAGATCTAGGTCATGTTATGACTTAAATCTTAGTACTAGATCTAGGTCATGTCATGACTTAAATCTTAGTATAGATCTAGGTGTGTCATGACTTAAATCTTAGTATAGATCGAGGTGTGTCATGACTTAAATCTTAGTACTAGATCTAGGTCATGTTATGACTTAAATTTTAGTACTAGATCTAGGTCATGTCATGACTTAAATCTTAGTACTAGATCTAGGTCATGTTATGACTTAAATCTTTGTATTAGATCTAGGTCATGTTATGACTTAAATCTTAGTACTAGATCTAGGTCATGTCCTGATTTCAATCTTAGTACTAGGTCTAGGTCATGTTATGACTTAAATCTTAGTACTAGATCTAGGTCATGTCATGACTTAAATCTTAGTACTATATCTAGGTCATGTTATGACTTAAATCTTAGTACTAGATCTAGGTCATGTCATGACTTAAATCTTTGTACTAGATCTAGGTTATGTTACGACTTAAATCTTAGGACTAGATCTAGGTCATGTCATGACTTGAATCTTAGTACTAGATCTAGGTCATGTCATGACTTAAATCTTAGTACTATATCTAGGTCATGTTATGACTTAAATCTTTGTACTAGATCTAGGTCATATCATGACTTAAATCTTTGTACTAGATCTAGGTGTGTCATGACTTAAATATTAGTACTAGTTCTAGGTCATGTTATGACTTAAATCTTAGTACTAGATCTAGGTCATGTCATGACTTAAATCTTCGTACTAGATCTAGGTCATGTTATGACTTATATCTTAGTACTAGACCTAGGTCATGTCATGACTTAAATCTTTGTACTAGATCTAGGTCATGTTATGACTTAAATCTTAGTACTAGATCTAGGTGTGTCATGACTTAAATCTTAGTATAGATCTAGGTGTGTCATGACTTAAATCTTAGTATAGATCGAGGTGTGTCATGACTTAAATCTTAGTACTAGATCTAGGTCATGTCATGACTTAAATCTTTGTACTAGATCTAGGTGTGTCATGACTTAAATCTTAGTATAGATCTAGGTCATGTCATTACTTAAATCTTCGTACTAGATCTAGGTCATGTTATGATTTAAATCTTTGTACTAGATCTAGGTCATGTCATGATTTAAATCTTAGTACTAGATCTAGGTCATGTTATGACTTAAATCGTAGTACTAGATCTAGGTCATGTCATGACTTAAATCTTAGTACTAGATCTAGGTCATGTCATGACTTAAATCTTCGTACTAGATCTAGGTCATGTTATGACTTAAATCTTTGTACTAGATCTAGGTCATGTCATGATTTAAATCTTAGTACTAGATCTAGGTCATGTTATGACTTAAATCATAGTACTAGATCTAGGTCATGTTATGACTTAAATCTTTGTACTAGATCTAGGTGTGTCATGACTTAAATATTGGTACTAGATCTAGGTCATGTTATTACTTAAATCTTTGTACTAGATCTAAGTCATGTTATGACATAAATCTTAGGACTAGATCTAGGTCATGTCATGATTTAAATCTTAGTACTAGACCTAGGTCATGTCATGACTTAAATCTTTGTACTAGATCTAGGTCATGTTATGACTTAAATCTTAGTACTAGATCTAGGTCATGT
>MUZC01004770.1:32385-44320 GCA_002072015.1 Radix auricularia
ATGAATCGTCCTCTCCTATAACGGCCTTAACTCTATGAATCGTCCTCTCCTATAACGGCCTTAACTCTATGAATCGTCCTCTCCTATAACGGCCTTAACTCTATGAATCGTCCTCTCCTATAACGGCCTTAACTCTATGAATCGTCCTCTCCTATAACGGCCTTAACTCTATGAATCGTCCTCTCCTATAACGGCCTTAACTCTATGAATCGTCCTCTCCTATAACGGCCTTAACTCTATGAATCGTCCTCTCCTATAACGGCCTTAACTCTATGAATCGTCCTCTCCTATAACGGCCTTAACTCTATGAATCGTCCTCTCCTATAACGGCCTTAACTCTATGAATCGTCCTCTCCTATAACGGCCTTAACTCTATGAATCGTCCTCTCCTATAACGGCCTTAACTCTATGAATCGCGTGACAAAATAACAAAAACGTTGATATTTATTTCGCTTTTTTGTATGCCTCGAGTTACAGCTATGTGTGGGCAGGGCACCAGCCAATAGGGTTTCTATTTTTTAACAGGAAATATTTTTATTTATCAAATTTTTCTATGCTGCTTACGCACGCCGTGCTCGTTGTGTAGTAATCTTAGACTCCGTTAATATGAGTCTATACATATTGTTTGTCAAAACATTTACGCTCCTGTTGTTGACAAACATATTTGTTTACATCCCATGGCACACAGCCTAATATCAATATTCCTTAAATTTCCTTCTGGCCCCACAGCGGCACAAATGAACTTAGTCTCTGGTTGTTTTATTAAGATAGTTTCTAATTTACAATTATAATACTTATTAATAATTTATTATTATTATTATTCTAGCAGACTTGGAATTATTAACTCCCATTAGGAGACAAATTGGCAACTCAAGAATCTCGGAGAGCTGGCGCAACTCAACATTTATATTTATAATATTTATAATTTATTGCCACAGTAATTTTTTGTTTTAAAAGATGAAACGGTTAACAACAAATTCAATGCTACACTATTCGTCACATTATGTATTAGTATGAGTTATTAAAAAATATGGTAAACAGATGGTCGCATCACATTTTGAATAATTGGTCTTCTTTCTATCTGATCATTGGTGACTTGCAATGAAAGAGGAACAGATATAGGGTCCAATGGATGTAATTACCGACAGATAAAGTAGCGAGTAGATGTAATTACCGACAGATATAGTTGCGAGTAGATATAATTACCTACAGATATAGCGTCCAATAGATATAATTACTTACAGATATAGCGTCCAATAGATATAATTACCTACAGATATAGCGTCCAATAGATATAATTACCTACAGATATAGCGTCCAATATATATAATTATCTACAGATATAGCGTCCAATAGATATAATTACTTACAGATATACTGGCGAGTAGCTGCAATTACCGTCAGTTATAGTGGGGTTTTCATGTAATTAATTACTGACCATCGTCTGAAAAGACCAGCATATTTAATAGCCCGAAAATATAACGAGTGGCCGATATGATTATCGGTAAATGTAATGACCGGAAGATTTCATGGCCGGCGGATAAAATTTCCGGAAGAAGTATGAATTTACTCCTTTTTTTTTTCGAATGCAAAAAGGGGTTGGGATGGGTGTGCAATCCTAAATGATAATTTTTAAGACGCCAAGTTACCTCCCTTGGGAATGATGATCAATTATCTGTGGCACGCGCCCTATCCAGGGGAGAGCACTTTAAAAACAAGTTTATTCAAGCTACATAAGGGCGTTGGCAAGACGGGACAAAACCTTTGTTATAGGAGCGGAAACCTTTTCTTATGCCTCTTCGTTATTTAGAGTTTAGAGGTGTAGCCTAGCTGTTGGATTAATTTAATGGGACGTCAGTTTTATTTCTTGACTAGCAAAAGATGTGTCAATCATTTAATTATTTTCAAATGTTTAGAAATCTGCGTAAAAGTGTAAGGTCCAACACAACAGAGGCTCAAACACTAAAAATATTACAAAAATAACTGCCTGCTTTTATATAAGTAGTCACTTATGATGATTTATTTACACAATTTTGTGCACTGAAAAACAATGTACTTGAAATTCCCAAAGCACAGTTGTGAAAATAGCCATCTGTTTATTGATATTAGCAGACTAGCGATGCGTGTGAATAGTCGGTTGATGATGATGTAAACACGTTAAAACTAAGTTGCTTGCCTTTTTTTTAGCCAAAACATTTAGCTATCGGCTATCGCAGTAATTCTTTAGTATATAACTGTCCCGTTTTAAACACAAAAATGAGGCTGTGAGTTATTGAACATTTACATATAGCTGCTGTAAATGTTATTTAACAAATTGGAATGGCATACAAATAAAGTAAAATCTGATAATCAAATAAAAAATCTATTAAAAATAGATAATTTTCCTCAACTTTTTCAAAACTTAAATTCTACTTACTATTCCCATCTTCTTTTTCTGTTTGTAAAGACAGGCTCTGACGACGTCCATACCTTACACCAAGCTATTTTTTTTACAATTTTACCCCCCCTCCCAACTGTTATAAAATGTCACAAATCTCGGAACCCCCCACCGTACGTCACACCTTCGAACAATTTTTTTAAAAAAATAACAAATATTTAAAATGTCATATTAAACACCGTGACGTCACAGATGGCCGGACCCCCCTCCCCCTGTCACACTTTTTACACCCCCTACACCCTGGAGAGTGACGCACTAAATGGACGGCCGCCTTAGGATTTTGTTAAATGCCCATGTGGTGAGCTCACACGTTGTTAAGAATTGGATGACGGGCAGTGCAGGGCATGGTAGGGCATGGTAGGGCAGGGCAGGGCATGGTAGGGCAGGGCAGGGCATGGTAGGGCATGGTAGGGCAGGGCATGATAGGGCATGGTAGGGCAGGGCAGGGCATGGTAGGGCATGGTAGGGCAGGGCAGGGCATGGTAGGGCAGGGCAGGGCAGATAAAATTTGAACAAGGTAGAGCTTTGGCTTAATTTAAAAAAAAATTTTTTACAAATAGAAAGTAAATTATCTAAAAATTCACACAAGAGGTAAACCAGTTTTTGAAAAATTATTAATGTTTACAATATTTAAATACCTATTGTATACTTCAAAATCAAATCTTTTTTTTTTTTTTTTTTACTTCCAAAGTAATTTTTAATAATTGTGTGTTGTTGTTGTTTTCTCTATTTTGTTCTTGTATTTATTGTTAATATTTTTCCAACAGTCTCGCTTCACATCCCACCATTGAAACATTCTAATCATTCCACTCATTGACTTTAAGTACTTTCTTCTAGAAGGCACCACCGTTTAGTTGGCCTATTTACTTGAAAACACCACGCTCAGTTTCCTGTAACTAGTGGGGCAATAGCAGGGAAACCCCAATAGTTCGGTCATTGTTTGACAGAGACTCTAATGAAAAGCTCAGACAGTCTTGTGGCTAGTTGGGGGGTGGGACCAGTTTCAATTATTACGTGAACTCAGTCACACTTAAAATCCAGGGACTCTCATACTATCGTTTGCAATCTCAATTTTTGTCAACCTAATAGTAAATAACGGTAATTTGCTTTGAAAAGATGTTTGGTAAAATACAAAGTAGGATACTACCTCATGACTTGTTATTGTAAACCTTATGTTTAAATGAGCATTGTACGATGTCTTTGGATTAGTTTTTATATTAGGAATATAGTTTAATAAAAAATGCATGGCCTCCAACATCAAAAAAATCTTAGCTAAAAATTTTATTTCATTCAATTTTTATAAATTTACAAAAATTGTCCATTTATTATTTAATGAAATTTAACTCTTAAGTGATATACTTTAATTAGTTGTTTGTATTTTAAAAATTACATGTCATTAGCTAACAACTGTCTAAATTGATTTGACAACTGTAATGTGATAGAAAATTTTAATGACTTTCAATCTGAGTTGAAAAAGATGATGAAGCAATATCTCAATATTCTTTGTTTTCTTTTAATGACGTTTTTTAAAGATAAAATATTCTACTCTGAACGTTATTTCATTATTTAAAATTTCAAACACTGCAGTTCATTAAGTTAGGTGTCAGCTTTTACTAAACATCTTATTTATTTGTTTTCTTTAATTGACTATAAAAATGGATTTTTATTTGCTTGTTCCTATACAGCGTATCTTACAGATCGCCAATAAACTAGGATTTAATAGTAATAGGATAAAATTCAAAAGTCTTGTTAATTTTAAACTTGATTTTTATTATTATTTTTAAAAAATTTTTTTTTCAATAGTGATGAAGTCTGTATCGTTGTATGAATGATGCGATGTTTATTTTTTAAACACTATATTTCCTAGCATGTTAAGAGAAATTTCTTTAATAACAATAAATACAAATAGGAATGCACATATCACGAACCGTTAGCTACCGATGACGAACTAACCCGAAAATGATATCACTAGCACAGCTGACGTTATTTCCTTATGTAGTACTGTTGTTGGTAACGTCACGCGCAGGGTTGGGTAGAGGGTTACGTCACGAGGGCTCTACAATGTACCCTGGGCAATTGAATAGTTGGTTACGTCACGAGGTATTGAGATACCCGGGCAATGGAATAGTTGGTTACGTCACGAGGTATTGAGATACCCGGGCAATTGAATAGTTGGATTACGTCACGAGGTATTGAGATACCCGGGCAATTGAATAGTTGGTTACGTCACGAGGTATTGAGATACCCGGGCAATTGAAGAGTTGCTTACGTCACGAGGTATTGACATACCTGGGCAATTGATTAGTTGGTTACGTCACGAGGTATTGAGATACCCGGGCAATTGAATATTTGGTTACGTCACGAGGTATAGAGATACACGGGCAATGGAATAGTTAATTACGTCACGAGGTATTGAGAATATTGAGATACCCGGGCAATTGAATAGTTGGTTACGTCGCAAGAGTTCTAAAAGTTATGGAGATATCCCGGCTGTTGAAGGACAGTGAAGTTTTTTTTTTTCGTTTTTTTTTTTAATTGAGGGATTGATTGAAGGAGATTTGTTTGGAAAGGCCGTGGAGCTGAGCAGTCTTGACATGATACAGAAGACGGGAAGACTCGTCGATAAGATTAAGGCTGTCAAGTGTAGTAGAGGACGTTGACCAAAACTGGAGAAACATGGAATAAAAGAGGGAGGTGGACAAGAGCTGACCTGTCCCTTGTCTGTCTCAACGCCTCAACACCACTACTGATAAGAGCGATGCTGCATTGACCCTTACCATGGTGTGTGACAAGTGGCAAGTCAATGGCGTGGCTTGGTGTGTGATAGGTGGCAGGTCAATGACGTGGCTTGGTGTGTGACAAGTGGCAAGTCAATGACGTGGCTTGGTGTGTGACAAGTGGCAAGTCAATGATGTGGCTTGGTGTGTGACAGGTGGCAGGTCAATAACGTGGCTTGGTGTGTGACAAGTGACAAGTCAATGACGTGGCTTGGGTTGTGACAGGTGGCAGGTCAATGACGTGGCTTGGTGTGTGACAGGTGGCAAGTCAATGACGTGGCTTGGTGTGTGACAGGTGGCAGGTCAATGACGTGGCTTGGTGTGTGACAGGTGGCAAGTCAATGACGTGGCTCGGTGTGTGATAAGTGGAAAGTCAATGACGTGGCATGGTGTGTGACAAGTGGCAAGTGACAGTACAGTCGAGTACAAAGTCTTTCTTTTTTTCCCGTCAGGATAAGGACGTGGATCGGTAGTCTGCAGAAACCAGAAAAGCCAACACTTTTTCAACATTTAAAACTCTATTAAGAATGCAGGACTAGACACAAACCATGGATAAGCGTAGGACGCAATTATATTTTGTATAAAAGGAGAGTCTGTAACAGATAAGATATATTAGTTCAAATAAACTTATTATTACTCAATAGATGCCCGCGGCGTAGCAGACGCCGCAGAGTTGCTCAAAAACATTGCAAAGAAAAAGGGGGGGTGAATAGACACAAACTACATCACGAAGAAATCTGAAAAAAAGCGAATGAACCTTGAGGCAGGGATAATTGCCGACGCATTGTTGTTCTGGAAACATGTGCTCTGCGGTTAGCTACTTGTCAACCCCCCACCCTGCAACGCCCTAGTTTTCCAAACATAAGCTAATAGCCGTCCTGCGTCGTAGTATATGCCGCTAATGATTTAGTGATGGGGGACATTTTATGAAAGTAATTGTTGAGGAGAGTGTGTGACTAACTTTCTTTCACTGAGCACAACGGAGGGCACGAAGTTATTATGCCATTGTCGAGAAACAAAGCTTATGGCCATGTTGGAAATGAACGGGCAAAAATACAAACATTTTAAAAAATTAAAAAAGTAATGTCTTAGCTGGGGCTTGAACCTACGACCTTCCGCGTGTTAGGTGAATGTAATAACCAGTTCTCTACGAAACACAAGCTATTCTATTGTTCCGATAGAACAAAGTAATTGACCTCAATTGAATGTATTGTTGGCTTGGTCTCGATGACCCCCCACTCTCTGCTCGGTGTTCGGCATGGTTGAACCATGAAGAGAAGCATATATATATATATATATATATATATATATATATATATATATATATATANTAAATTATTTTATCGATTAAAATTATTTTAATCGATAAAATAGTGATAAAAAATAGAAAAAATGTTTTTTTTTTGTTTTTTTAAATTCGATTTATTAATAAATAATTAATTATCGTTGTTATTTTATTATTATTTTTTTACGTACAAACTTCTCCGTTGGGGTATTTTAACAAATAGTATACTTTAAAATAACCTGTTTTATAAGGCCAATGATATAATTTTAAAAAAACATTGTTTTTTAACTATTTAACAATAACAAAATTTAAATTCATTGACATTATATTGAACTACTTATTTTTAAATATATCCCCTAACAATAGTACGTGTTTTAAATTTAATTAAATTAAATACTTAGATTATGGGCATTTTAAAAAATGCAATAAAAGGGCACAAAATATGAAGGAAAACGAAATAGTGAAAAAGAGATTATGAGGTCTTAGAAAAAAATCATAGCTTTCGAACCACTTGGGATAAAATATGATCGTTATGTTTTTACTAATCATCAAACAATCTCTATACAGCTGAATTACTTTTATATTTATAAAATTAATTTGAAATTTTCATTCAAGTGCTTCAACTTTAATACGTTATTTAACTTGTTTTCAGTGCTAACTGTTTTAAAAATAACTTAATGAAAATACCAATTGCCCGTTTTTATTACTTCCCTTGAAATTTTCAGTTTAATGACGCCATACATCTTTATTTTTAGCTTAACAAAATTATTGATTAATTAATCGGTAATTTTTCAAAAGTGCGTGCGTGCGTGAATGCGTGTGTGTGGGGGGGGGAGGACCCGATTTGCTCCAATTCATTTAAAGTCTGAAGTCGAAGCTTTCGTTGTTATAAATGTCAATATTAGAAGCTTAATATTGTATGAAATTCTGTTTTAAAACATGTATAATAAGCATCTAATTAGTTTTATGTTTAGACATTCAAACTGGTGAACTGTATGATGAAAATGTTATTGTTAGACACTTAAAATAGTAATAAGTGGTTGCAAATAATTAAAGGACCAAATTTTGAAAACTTAATTAAATGTTTATCATTTTGGAATTGGGGGGGGGGTGCACTTTATTGATAATGTGGTTTTTTTAACTATGAAAAATTTCCATTTCATAACTAGTGTAGTCTATTTGTACTATTACCATGTGATATAAACTAGTGTAGTCTATTTGTACTATTACCATGTGATATAAACTAGTAAATTCTATTTGTACTATTGCCCTGTGATATAAACTAGTGAAGTCTATTTGGGCTATTGAACAGTGATATATATTCTAATGAAGTCTATTTACTCTATTGCCCAGTGATATAATCTAAGGAAGTCAATTTACTCTATTGCCCAGTGATATAATCTAAAGAAGTCTATTTACTCTATTGCCCAGTGATATAATCCAAAGAAGTCTATTTACTCTATTGCCCAGTGATATAATCTAAAGAAGTCTATCTACTCTATTGCCCAGTGATATAATCTAAAGAAGTCTATTTACTCTATTGCCCAGTGATATAATCTAAAGAAGTCTATTTACTCTATTGCCCAGTGATATAATCCAAAGAAGTCTATTTATTCTATTGCCCAGTGATATAATCTAAAGAAGTCTATTTACTCTATTGCCCAATGATATAATCTAAAGAAGTCTGTTTACTCTATTGCCCAGTGATAAAATCTAAAGAAATCTATTTACTCTATTGCCCAGTGATATAATCTAAAGAAGTCTATCTACTCTATTGCCCAGTGATATAATCTAAAGAAGTCTATCTACTCTATTGCCCAGTGATAAAATCTAAAGAAGTCTATCTACTCTATTGCCCAGTGCTCCAAACTTGAGATGTTTCAGTAAGAACAGACGCCATTTCTGTCGCCAAAGTGCACGATGATTACCATCGGTTTGGAGTCCAGAAGACTCAATGGATACAATTGTCGCCAGCCGGTTGTCATTGGGAATTTGTTTAAGAGTAGTACAGAGCCACGCCATGTCAACGCCTATTAGTGAGGCAGCCAGTCACATACGTCCCCCCGGCCTTCTAGAACATGCGGTGGGAACGGTTTTAGCTGGCATTACTGAATTATTTCCGTTTTGCCGTTTGCGTGTTTGGCGTGTGTGTGTGTGATTTTGTTTATCATTGACGGGACGTGGGCTAATTTTAGAGGTCCTTTGGTTTGTGTCAGGGCACTGGAACTGGTTGATGAGTTTCGGAACTTGAACGTTGTCAGCTGTGATACAAGTGGTGCCTTGTTGTGCTGTATATCTCAGCAGGGTTGCCAGATTGGCCTTTTTAAGGCAAAATTTTGAAAATTTGGCCTTTTTTTTAGGTGGTTTGGCTTCAAAACTTTTTTTTGGCCTTCTGGCCTTTTTTTGGCCTTTTTTTTAAATTTTTACTTTTTTTATTTATTTATTTTTTTTTTAATTTTCCAGTCCTAGTATACAGGGTATTGTCATTACGGTTTAGAATCGTAGTCCGCATTAAAAAAATGGAATAGTAATTATGATAGCAATCGAAAGTACAATAGTGAATGGGAGAAGACTTTTGTGTGGCTTAAAAAGGCTTCTGATACAACGGACGATGCCTACTGTCTACTGTAAAATTTGCCAATGCAACATTATACCAAAGCTTAGTAATATTTCAAGTCACGAAAAGACGGAGAAACATAAGCAAAGGATGCCATCACCTAAGCCAGGCTAAACTTCAGTAGTGAAGGCGTCCAGACTAACGGATGATAACATTAAGTTGGCAGAGTTGCAAATAGATGTAGGCATAGCCTGCTATTGCTCAGTACGTTCAATAGATCATATGAGTGAAATAATGAAAGCACATGGACAAGGCAGTACAATAGGACAAATAAAGTTACACAGGACAAAATGCGCATGTCTAATGAAGAATGTCATCTCACCTGCTCTGAAGAGGGATCTTGTTAATGATTTGAAAAACAAGAAATATGCAATAATAATAGATGAGTCTACAGACATTTCTATACAAAAACATTTGTGTATTTAGGTTCGTTTCTGGAGCGATAGATCAAAATCAAATAGCTACCTGTTTTCTAAGCCTAACTCCAGTACACGAAGCAACAGAAGAAAATTTATTTAATTTGATTAACGAGGAAATTAGAAGTTGTGACCAAAGTCTCACAAATTGTTTTGGTTTTGGAATCGGATGGAGCTGCTAACATGATTGGTTGTAATAATTCTGTATGGTCAAGATTTAAAAAATGTATCTCCTAACTGCCTACAACTGAAATGTACCTGCCATTCGCTTGCATTGGGTATTCAAAATGCAGTAACCAAGTTGCCATCCAACATTGGCTTTTTGTTGTCAGAAATACCTTATTGGTTTCGCAAATTTTTTACATGAGTATCATAGTTTATTTATTTGGTGAGTTTAACCGCCGTACATAAGGACATTGGCAACTACACATTTCTTAACGTTTTTTTTCCTCCTGGTTCAACCGTTAATCTTAATATTTAACTAATTCTCAGCCATTAGGGGTCATCCATAAATGATGTCACGCGATTTTGGTCGATTTTTAACCCCGCCCCCCCCCCCCACGTAATGCGTCGTAACAAAAAGTTAGACACCTTTATAATATGAAATCACAAAGCTTTACCCCCCCTTTCCATAAAAGAGGTATTTTCTATTTAAAAATGATCATGTTTTAAACGACTTTATTGTCATTTAAGTAGGTATATAGTGTAATATTGCTCTCTGGTAGCGTCACAGGCGCAAAGCCATGTAGAACGACATCAAATAAATTGTATACAATCAAATATTTAAGTGGAGCTTTCATTCAGAGTTGTGCATTTTAATGTGACGTTACAATTCTTAAACAACCCCATCCCCTCGTCAAAAATGTGTCGACCCCTCCCGCCCCTACGTGCGTGACGTCATTTTTGTTGACATTTTTCATTTCACATTAGTTTGGCCTTTTTTTGGCCTTTTTCGGCAGTCAATTTGGCCTTTTACCCAAATTACAATCTGGCAACCCTGTATCTCAGTCAAAACGTAAAGAGAGTCATTGGAACAGTGGCGAGACACTGCAAGTGTCCTTGTCTTTAGAGTCAATTCCCGAAATCAATTCCTGAAATAATGCTCAAGTCCATGAAAGGAAGAAAAAAAAGAACACGAACAAAGGGGTAAAGCTAACCCTGCACTAAGAAAATAGAAAACTTCTGGTTTAACCTGTTAATTAAGATAATTAAATCATTCCTGTTGTTGTTTATGTTAATAGATCAACGCACGGACCAGAAAATCTTGTTGGCATTCAATGATCAAACTACTTCCACTTCTTCAGTTAATAGATTATTGTAATGCTCAACAATTTCAACTGGAGCAATGGATAGTCTTTAAAGGTCTACCACGAAGTCGGCTTTGGAATGTTGCACTGTCTAATATAGCAGTATTGTAATGTAGCAATATTCTAATGTAGTAATAATGTAGCAATATTCTAATGTAGCAATATTACAATGTAGCAATATTCTAATGTAGCAATATTCTATAGTAGTAATATTCGAATGTAGTAATATTCTAATGTAGTAATAATGTAGCAATATTCTAATGGAACAAAAACTCTAATGTAGCAATATTCTAATGGAACAAAAACTCTAATGTAGCAATATTCTAATGGAACAAAAACTCTAATGTAGCAATATCCTAATGTAGCCTTATGGCAAGTTGATTTAGAAAACTGGACTGCACCAGACGACACTTGGAATCACGGTCGGACTAAGAGATCTAAAGTGATGGTTAGCGATCTCAAGGTCAGCTGGTTCAGATGTCAGATTTCGATGAGGTCAGGGGTCAGGGTGACCACACAACTTATGCCAGATGCAATCAGATGAAATGCATCAAGTGAAATGGACACGAAGATTTCAGGCGTCATGTTTTCTAGTACAGACATGGGCAATCGAAGTGGCGCCACATTTCTTTAGCGCAACAACAGACGATAATACTCTGTAGGTATAGCGCTACTACATGAAGTGTCAAGGTGGAAGAAAATCACACGTCTGTAGTTGTGTTCCTATGTTCACAGCATTTTTACACGCGAACATTCCAAACAAAAGGACGTTATGTTAGTATATACAAAATATTTTTTAAAAACAGACAAGTTCTCATTAATGGAAGTGAAGAGGCAACTCAAAATTTATTCAATACTCACAATCATAACTTTTGCTGGTCGGTCTGCTGTTTTGTATGATACTCAGCATCTTTTTTCGTTATCTATAATGGTTTAATTAAAATAAAATAATTGTTTGGCTTAGGATTAAGTTTATGTCTGAGATTAAGTTTTTACATTTGATAAAAGAGCAAAGATAATCTAAATATAAAATAAAAAGGTCATGAGTTCAGATTACTAACTTCTTATGATAAGTAATTAAATCGATATATATATA
>MUZC01004770.1:60849-89044 GCA_002072015.1 Radix auricularia
GTGTCACCCGGGGCGGCCCGCCCCCCCGCCCCCCCTCACGACGCCACTGATGTCAATGATCGTTGTAATGTCAATTATAGTTGTAACCTTAATGATAGTTGTAATGCCAATGATAGTTGTAAGGTCAATGATAGTTGTTATGTCAATGATAGTTGTAATGTCAATGATAGTTGTAAGGTCAATGATAGTTGTAATGTCAATGATAGTTGTAAGGTCAATGATAGTTGTAATGTCAATGATAGTTGTAATGTCAATGATAGTTGTAAGGTCAATGATAGTTGTTATGTCAATGATAGTTGTAATGTCAATGATAGTTGTAATGTCAATTATAGTTGTAACCTTAATGATAGTTGTAATCTAAAAAAATAGACAATTTCAATAATCCTTGTATTCTCAGACTTTTTAGATGTTAAATTATTTTTAATATGCGACATCGTTTACTTGTACAGAATTATGTCTAATTATCAAACAACACTCACATTAAGTTATACTTTATATATCTATCTATCCTACATGTGGAAGAAATCAGCAGTCCCGAGCCTGCGCTCTTCATGGGGCTTCCCGGAAAACCCCCTCAGCCTTCTGGCCCCCTAAGGGACGTAAAGGCTGAGAAGCCCCCCCCCGGAGCGGTCGCTGCTACAAGCGGCCGCCTGGGCGTCCAGGGCACTGGGCCGAAAACGCCTCCCACTAAAGTGTGCCTCCCGAGGGAGGTGTGGAATTTTCCTACGGTGACTCGCTATCAACATAGTATCACTTTGGCGCCACCACAGCAAAGCTTACGAGTCTTTATAGTTTAGATCGCCGCAAAGCTTGGGAATCAGCACTGACCTAACTAGGGTTTAACCCCCACCGGAAGGTTTCCTCAGAGCTGGCGACCAATAGCGTTTCCTAGCGGTACCTTTTGCTATTCCGTACTGGCGCTCCTGGCCCTAAACCGGCACCGCTCAACAGCGTTGCTAGTTACTTGAGGGGGACGAAACGGTCGCTTCGGAGTAACCCGACCCTCAACGGGTACTTTGGTTTTCATCATCGGCATTGCATCTAAATGCTTTGCCTAAGATCCGTACAGCGACTGTAATCATATATGACTAGCACCTAGCGCCTAACATCGGACTTCGGCTATCCAAACCTGGGGTTTGTCAGTTTCAGGTCGCAATGTACACCACGACCTTAATCGTCTGTCGAACCACGTAGAGGTCACCCCATCTCGACAGTCTATCTATCTATCTATCTATCTATCTATCTATCTATCTATCTATCTATCTATCTATCTATCTATCTATCTATCCATCCATCTATATATCCATCCATCCATCCATCCATCCACCCATCCATCCATCCACCCATCCATCCATCCATTCATCCATCCATCCAACCATCCATCCATCCATCCATCCATCCATCCATCTATATGTTTATCTATATGTCTGTCTGTGTGCCTGTCTGTCTGTCTCTCTGTCTGTCTCTCTGTCTCTCTCTCTGTCTTTAACGCTTTCTCTCACTCTATCTCTCTCCTTCTCTTCACTTATTAATCTCTTCTGGCTTTTTCTTCCTAACCCTAAGATCCAATATAAATAGATTTTGGCACCACTGTAAATAGAAGAACTTGTTTCCACATATAGAATATTATTGGAGAGAAGAAAATGTTAATGTTTAAAATATCTTCCCACAGTATGCAAGGACCGCAGTGAAATGATGTTTAATAACAAGATTAACGAATATAATTTTTGTTACTGGATTTTAAAAATTACGTTAATAGACCCACATTAGATTGTCTAATAACAATATAAACCTATTTACCTTTACAATGAATATTGAAAACAATAATTTATCACATTATCTACTCAAATAACAATATTACCTAATATATTTTGGTTACTGATCAGTGGGGTCACTAAGGGGGTGTGGTGGGGGTGGGCCGCCCCGGGTTACACCATCAGGCGGGTGACACCAAAATGTAAAATTCTGTATATTCCCGTTATTTGACCCGGGAAAACTCGGAGGAGTTGTATGGGCTAAGTCGTGAGTGGGTGATACCATGAGCTACCGCCCCGGGCGACACCAAACCCAGCGACGCCTCTGTTACTGATAGTTAAAACAATATTGTAGCACATTAACTTGTTTAATAACAAGAACACCCAGCACATCTTTTTGTTCCTGGGTTTTAAAAAGCAGTGTCGTTCCACGTGAAAAATGTGTCACTAACCAGATGACCAAAGATTTCCCTTTGTTACTTGATGTTTCCCGTAATTCTAGGCGTGGCCTTCACTGGAGAGGCGTGTTCGCGGGGCGGAGTCTCAGTGATAGAGGACTTTGATGACTACACCTGCATCTCAACGGCTGCCCATGAATTAGGGCACAGGTGCGTTTATTGTTCCTTTATATCTAACGTTATGTGGACACATTCAACTGCTATGATCGTCTCAATAATACTTGGCTTTAAATGCTCAGTTCTTTTAATACACAACAATGTCGAGCTTTTTAGCTCGATTTGATCACGGGAAAAGAGTTAAACAAACATGTTTAACAAAGTGCGCACCGCGAGACAGATTAGCAATTAATAGCATTTACATTTAAAGATCGTCAATATTTTAAAAAAAAAAGGTCGTTCAATGTAATACGCACCGCGACACTTGCACAAAAAATTAACATGCTACATAGAGATAAACAGAGATTTATTAATTTAATTACAGTACATTCGATCGATCTGAAATTTGGATACATCATTTTTTATCATCGCCACGAGTTTGCTTACAAAATTTCAGCTCACTAACATACGAGGATGTAGTTTTAAAATCGATTTAAACGTTTTTCGGCATTCAAGGCATCAATCAAGCAAGCAGACGCCACGAGTTAATAGAAAGGATTTAAGAATGTATTCCCTCTAATTATTTACTGACAGCTAAAATTGTCACTCATAATCCGTGTGTCTGCACCTATCGGCCTGGTGCCTGGTTAATTAGTCATCCATTTCTCAGTCAGTCTTGTTTGATTTTATCGTATCTGTTATCGACGCACTTTCTTTAAATAAAATTATTGCATTCTACAGTCATCAAAAGGTTTATGTCAAATCTTGCATTTTTATCAGAGATTTAAATTTTAATAGAGTGTCTGCTTCTAGTAACAAGTTTAAAGTTGTCTCTGTCTCCCTTCATCAGTCTGTCTGCTGACCATGACGGAGACGGTAACTCGTGCAGTGCCACAGACTATTACATCATGTCCCCCGAGGAGGACTACCCGACAGACGAGGCCACAAAACTGGATCCTTGGAAGTTCTCCACCTGTAGTATCAACTACTTTACCAGCTTTATAACCAGCAAGCTAAAGTCATCGTGAGTTGCGTCCACTTAAATGTATAGGTTTGGGGTGGGGGGAGTGTCCTTGTATCTCATCAACAGCATTGAACAATTTGATTTAGGATAATTACCATCTCTTATTTCCATTGATCATTTCGACATATTTCCCACCTCAGCCCAATCCCTAATCTGTCGTAACCCAACCGCTTTTACAAATAATAACTTTCAGGCTAGGCATCGATTGCCTAACGAAAACACTGGCCGTGGTGGGCAACATTCCTGACGTCAGCACCCACCTGTTGGGCCAGGAGATCCACCCCGACCAACAGTGCCAGCTGATTCTAGGACCACAGTCGCAATACTGCAGGGTAGGAGACTTATCTATTACTGAAGCTCTTCTTATATAGAGGGTTATAAGGTTTGTCATTTCTAAAACCGGAAAACGTCATAGCTCAATGAGTGGGGTTCTATTTTTAGATTACAATTTAGCCGAACAATATTTTGAAGCATAAATACAGTCGAATCATTATGTTCTCCAAATTGTTAGCATAGTAAAATTGCGAAACTGTGTTTCCTTTTTCAAGTCCAATGTCTTAAATAAACGAAGGATTAACTACTACTAATAGAGAGCTGTTATTATACACCTTTCTCATTATTCCTAAAATTACATATTGACTCGTATCTTTTATTAAATTTTATGAAATTTGTCTTTTTAAAAAAAAGATGTAGATCTATATAGCGTTAATATTTATATTAATAGATTTCCGCCAAATTATTACAAGCCCCATTGCGTCCTACGCATATACATGCGTCTACGTCTAGTCGTGCATTTTTATCAACTTTGTCTAACAGTTTCTTTTGGGGCTAATAGTGGTGACGCAGGAAGTATTGTTGGTCGGGTGAGGGGTGGGCATTTAAATGGTATATATTCGCTCCAACTGCCGATATTTTTGTTTTTTGTTTAATTGGGTGTCAATAACATTTTTATAAAATATAACATGAAAATGTTTTGGTAAGCCGCAGAGCAAAAATATGATTTTCAGAACTTTCACGGGTACAGGTCAGACATGTCGATAGTTGCGCCATTAATGAGATGATTCTATACACCAATGATGAACCTAATCCACAGCACAGTATTTGCATAGGAATTGTATTCTTGTCACATGTCTTGCATGAAATATGTTATTCTTACTAGAGTATTCAAATATTGCACTCAGATTATGGTATAAAAAAATTGTCATAAAATTATTTGCATAACATCAATTTAATTCTTTGTCGATTTTGAACATATTTGTATTCAAAAGATGATAAGGTTGATGATGTTCAACTTTAAACCACACTATAATGTAGCGGATCTGATGTCCTTGTTTAAATCTTGACCTTCTTATCAATTACCTCCAGGGCTCTGACATGGGCAACGTTTCAGACATTTGCACGCGCATGCCATGCGACATTCCACCTGAGAGTGAGTACTGCCAGTATGAACAGGCGCTGTACGGGACATCGTGCGGCAGTGGGAAGGTCAGTTTCGATACGGGACAACATCGTGCGGCAGTGGGAAGGTCAGTTTCTGTACGGGATATCGTGCGGCAGTGGGAAGGTCAGTTTCTGTACGGGACATCGTGCGGCAGTGGGAAGGTCAGTTTCTGTACGGGGCATCGTGCGGCAGTGGGAAGGTCAGTTTCTGTACGGGACAACATCGTGCGGCAGTGGGAAGGTCAGTTTCTGTACGGGACAACATCGTGCGGCAGTGGGAAGGTCAGTTTCTGTACGGGACATCACGCGGCAGTGGGAAGGTCAGTTTCTGTACGGGACAACATCGTGCGGCAGTGGGAAGGTCAATTTCTGTATGGGATATCTTGCTGCAGTGGGAAGGTCAGTTTCTGTACGGGACATCGTGCGGCAGTGGGAATGTCAGTTTCTGTACGGGGCATCGTGTGGCAGTGGGAAGGTCAGTTTCTCTACGGGACATCGTGCGGCAGTGGAAGGTCAGTTTCTCTACGGGACATCGTGCGGCAGTGGGAAGGTCAGTTTCTGTACGGGACAACATCGTGCGGCAGTGGGAAGGTCAGTTTCTGTACGGGACATCGTGCGGCAGTGGGAAGGTCAGTTTCTGTACGGGACATCGTGCGGCAGTGGGAAGGTCAGTTTCTCTACGGGACATCGTGCGGCAGTGGGAAGGTCAGTTTCTCTACGGGACTTCGATCGGGACTGGGAAAGTCAGTTTCTGTACGGGACATCGTGCGGCAGTGGGAAGGTCAGTTTTTGTACGGGACATCGTGCGGCAGTGGGAAGGTCAGTTTTTGTACGGGACATCGTGCGGCAGTGGGAAGGTCAGTTTCTCTACGGGACAACATAGTGCGGCAGTGGGAAGGTCAGTTTCTCTACGGGACAACATCGTGCGGCAGTGGGAAGGTCAGTTTCTCTCTTGTTTTTTGGAATGGAATGTCAGGGCAGTCATCACATTGCCGTTATCTTTCTTCTAACAAAACTACTTACTTACCAGCTGTCGACAGTTAAAACCTATGTTTCGTACATCTAACTATTGATTATATTATATTCATTAATCTTTGCATAAATTAATCATTATCTTATATCGGTTATTCATTTAAATGTAGCTAGCGGCGTTTCTGGGAGAAATACACGCAAAAATGGGAAGGGGGGGGGTAAAATGACATGATGTTTTATTGAAAGATTTTAACGTTTGATGGGGTAAACAAGTTTTAGGGAGTGTTAGGTTTTATTCGTTTAGAACAGGGATCTCCAAAACACGGCCCACGGGCCAGATGCGGCCCGCGCTCCGGCCCCTGGAGATTTTTTAATCTCCAAAAAAGATTACATTTTTACCTGTAGTTTACCACAAAACTTAGTAGTCGGCCCCCATACTGCTGACTGACAGTTAATGCGCCCCTCCGGCAGAAAAATTTGGCGATTCCTGATTTAGCAGAAGACCTTTAATAGGGTAAACAAGTTTTAAATAGTGTTAGGCTTCATTTGTTCACCAGATGACTTATAATAGGGCAAATAACTAAAAACTCTTTTGTCATGTCCCTGACCAGGTTTGCATCGATGGGGCTTGTGTGACACATGCTGGGGCACCGTCAATAGATGGTAGGTACAAGTTTTGTCATAGATACAATTAATTTATTATATACACCAACAACAACTGAATAGAAAGCACAGATACAAACTGAAACTATCAGTATTAAAAAAAGTCTTAAATTTGTTATACATTTCAATTTCCGCCCCTGCACTATACCCATGGGCTATCAAGACTATCAGGTCTGAATAGCGATCAGTGTAATAGATAAGATTTCTTAATTCATTTCATTAATTGTACTATTATAAGGGTACACTTTTATTATAAAATATAAAAGTTTGGGGCCCCAAAACCGTCGGAGGCCCCTGGCTATAGCCCGCTCAGCCCCCATCTTAGTACGCCATAAACTACACCCATCCCTTCACAACACCTGTCCCATCACCCCATCCCCACACACAACTATAATACCAATTTACTAGATATTTTTTGGTAATTCCAATTTTTAAGCTTGTAACAAAGATATGTAAAGCCCAGCAAGGCAAAGTGTGACTGAAACATTTATTCGTAAATTAAGACGAAAAACACTTTAACCTTACATTATGTCACAGAAATAAATCGTTAGTTATTAAATAAACAATCATTGTTTTTCTCATCAACATTATTTTAAAAATAAATTAATTAAATCTAAATAAAGCACCTAAAAAGAGTTGTCTGTGTATTTTGTGATTAATTTAATATTTTTAAAAAACGATTGCTGTAACAATATTTTGAAAATTCTCTAGTAAACCTTTAAAATATATTCTAAAAATATTACGCCTTGTTTTGCACTTCAAAAACTGCAAAAAATTGAGCATAAGGAAAATTTTTGACATATTAATGCTCAACAGTGTGGTAGTTTGTTCAGATATTTAGCGAATTCCCTCTTTCAGAGAAGTGCGCATTTGGTGACACGTTAGGAATAGTTGACGAAGGTATGACGTGCGCCCAAGTGATCCACAACACACCTGGACACTGCTACAATGACTGGTACTTTGAGCACTGTTGTGCTTCCTGCAGAGCCGTGCAAGGGTCGGGTGAGCTAACATTAAAATATACGGTGGTTTCTTGGGTTGAACATGAAGAAGTGGGCAAGAATTCTGTAAACATTGAAAACAAGTGTCGTCAAGATATATACGGTCAGTAGAACTCAAAATTTCGGGAATCACTTCTTTAATATCTATGCGATAATTATGTTTAAATGTTTGTTTCTGTATGTTCCATCCAGCTAATTGTTTGTATGGAAATTGGCCAAATACCAAGTACAATGGAATGACGTGTGAACAACTCGTGGCCAGGGATGCCAGGACATACTGCGCCATAGCGTGGGTCAAGACCAACTGCTGTGGGTCGTGTGCAGTTGTGGGATAAACGGTTTGGACGGGAAGTTGTTTGTTTTTTAAATTACTGGTTGTTTTGTTTCTTTTATTTATTTATTTTGAATTAAATTCTAACCAGGGCCATTATGTGTGCCTTCCCTAAACTTTCATGGAAAATTGTATTTTTATGTGTTTGCATTTTCCCTTCTCATAAAATAAGTTATGCCGACCCTGAATATTGTCATTTTTCCAACTTATTTTTTTTTTAATGGTTAAAATACTGTCAAAAATATTGACAAGAATATCAAGTGAAGAACCATTGCTACTTTTTGTACGACATCCTTAAAGTCGGCACGTTTCACTGACAACCTCATCGTTCACAAACTACAACTGTGTTAAAACATTTACACTAACACCACGCATTATTGAGTCATGAACCCTTTACTCATTAAATTACTTCCATTTTTTTTCAATAATTGTTGATAAATAATTTTTAAAGTTTGATCAGAACTGACAGTTATCTAATAGTAAATAATGTTCGTCTGTCGTGTGATATCGATCAAACATTTTGTATAAGGAAAGAGTTTTTAGAATCTAAATTTTATGTGTATCGAATTCTTCGGTGACCGGACAAGTGAACACAACACAACTGAACAGAAGACAACCGAACACATGACATGTGAAC
Source organism: Radix auricularia (assembly GCA_002072015.1). NCBI lineage: Eukaryota > Metazoa > Mollusca > Gastropoda > Lymnaeidae > Radix > Radix auricularia. The sequence goes on from MUZC01004770.1 coordinate 69,226, forward strand.
ATTCGGACAAGTGAACACACCGACAACTGAACCTACAGACAAGTGAACACAAAAATAATAGAAAATGAAAGACAATATATAAATTATATTCTTCATATATAGATCTGACCCACGATTTTTTATGACAGTTCATGGAAAACTCTTGATAACTTTATTGAAACAGCCAGTTTGTCTTCATAAGTGGAGTTACATCCACTTACATTCAGTTACATCCACTTACATTCAGTTACATCCACCTACATTCAGTTACATCCACTTACATTCAGTTACATCCAATTACATTCAGTTACATTCACTTACATTCAGTTACATCCACTTACATTCAGTTACATCCACTTACATTCAGTTACATCCACCTACATTCAGTTACATCCACTTACATTCAGTTACATTCAATTACATTCAGTTACATTCACTTACATTCAGTTACATCCACTTACATTCAGTTACATGCACTTACATTCAGTTACATCCACTTACATTCAGTTACATCCACTTACATTCAGTTACATCCACTTACATTCAGTTACATCCACTTACATTTAGTTTCATTTTCTCTGCTTCACTGGTCATTATTTATTTATTTATGACTACAAAGTTTATTATATAAACATATTCTAAGCTAAATGTCCTTGTAATTCTTTAACATTCAACTTTATTCAGATGTTTCCAAAGCGCAATAAAGTCTATACATTATTTTAGAAAAATACTATTGGTTGCTTTTGTATCCACGTTCAGGAATGTGCAGTGCTTTAGGTGTGCATATGTGTATGATTAAATATGAGTGTATGCATTGTTGTAAGTTGAGTGTTGTTTTGTCAAGGTTCCTGTTTGTGTGTTAATTAAAAATAAATGATAAAAACTAAAATTCATTTAATATTGTTTCAAATATTTTCTCAATTCATACATTTCTTTTGAACAACGAAACCCTTGACTACATTCCAACAAGAATTAAAATATAATAATAATTTCTTCATGCAATATAGCAGATATGCAGTATCGTTTCAGTAACAGTACTTTACCACTGTAAACGTGTGTGATAGGTAGTGTAGCTCCTTGGGAAGTTTCTGGCAAAAGTAGGGCTGCGGAAATTATCGATTAATTTCTCGATTGATCGGTAAATTTTGTTATCGATTAAAATTATTTTAATTGATAAAATAGCGATTAGGATTTGAGTGCATACTTTCAATACCTGTATCAATTTATTAATAAATAATTAATAATATATTCTATTTTGCATACAAACTTCTCCATTAAAAAAAATTGAAAGTGTAAACTTTACAAATCAGCTATTTTATGAGGAAAGTGAAAATAAAAAAATTAATCATTGTTTTTACTTTTTTAACAGTAGCAAAATTTAATTCAATTTTTATTGAACTACTTATATTTAAATCCAAACATGTCCATTGCCTCTTTTTGTTACTTCTCTTGAAATTTTCAGTTTAATGACGTCATATATCTTATTTTTAGCTTCAATCAAAATTATCGATTAATTATTCCGTAATTTTTAAAAAGTTAACGATTAAATCAAAATTATTCGATAACAGCCCTAGACAAAAGTTTTTTTAAAAAAAAATAAAACTTCACATTCTTGGTTGAGCGAAAACCGAAAAATTCAACAAATAACCCTTTTTGGTACTAGATTTATGAGGGGCCGTCCATAAAGTACGGCATGCTCCAAAGGTGTTGGGGGTGTAAGAAAGTGTGACAAGGGGGAGGGGTCCGACCCTGTGTGATGTCACACATTTATTTTTAGAAAAAAAAAGTTTATTTTTATAATTTAAAAAAATTAATTTGTAGAATTTAAATAGCTTTAAAAATAATTTTCTAAAATTTGTCGAAACATTTGAATTAGTTTTATGTCTCGGGTGACACCACAAACTACCACTCAGGGTGACACCATGAGCTACAGTCCTGGGTGACATCAACCCTAGTGACGCCTCTGATCCCGCAGTCTCTACACGTAAATTATTTCACAGGAAAATGTAATTTTCTTGAGAGAACTTACGCTTTTTATTTATCAAATGCATTAATATATATATATATATTTAGGGCTGTTATCGATTAAATTAAATTTAATCGTTAACTTTTGAAAAATTACCGATTAATTAATCGATAATTTTGTTAAACTAAAAATAAAGATGTATGACGTCATTAAACTGAAAATTTCAAGGGAAGTAATAAAAACGGGCAATCGGTATTATCATTAAGTTATTTTAGCACTGAAAACAAGTTAAATAACGTATTAAAGTTGAGGCACTTGAATGAAATTTTCAAATTAATTTTATAAATATAAAAGTAATACAGCTGTTTAGAAATTGTTGCGGGTTACGTCAAACCAACCCACCCCGTCTTACCTAGGGGTGGTACAAGATGATTGACATTTGACTTTCGGACGGTTGGGGTTGGGAGTCTGGGGGCGGAGCCTGGAATGGACTAACGCTCGGACTGAGACTGAGAGACGCACACACGGACAGAGAGACACACCAGGGACAAGAACAAGAAGTTAGGAAGTAGGATGGATAGGTAGATAGAAGCAAACGTAGAGAGATGTACGAATAATAAATGCACAGAAGTTAAGTGATTAAAAGGAATTAATTGTACATTCTGCCTTGGTGTTCAGTGTTTTAAGAATAATTAACCAAGTGTGTGAAGAGCAGAATAACAGTGAGAGTAGATAAGGATAGTTAACCATAGAACAACTAGGGATCTTCACAATATATATATATTATATGTTCTATTATAGCTATTACAGCGCTATTTAACAGCTAAGACTTTTTGCTGCCCTTATGTTATACTTAACTGAAATTTTATAGCAAATTAAAACTGTATGGAATTGCCAGTTAGGTGCCGTACATAAAAGAAGTCACGTGATTTTAGCCGATTTCTTACCCCTTCCCCCTTGCCACACTTCGTAACAATAACCTAGACCCCCCCCCCATAATATAACGTCCAAAATCTGTGACACGCCACCCTGAGGAGGTATTGTCTATTTGAAAATGAGCATGTTTCAAAAAAAAATATTGTTATTTTAGTATGTATTTAGTGTAAGGCTACTCTCTAATATCGTAACACGCGGTAATCCGTGAAAGACGTCATAAAATAAATAGTGAGGGAGGTCTCCACGTGTTAGAGAACACAGCGGTTTCAGCTTTTCTGTCTTCTTGGCTCTTTTTAAAAACCTTGCCAGTATTTTACTAGACTTTGGCTCTTATTACTTTCCCAGTCTCACACCCAAGGACCCAAGGTCTTTAACCCCATAAGCAATCCTACATTGTGGATGTGTCATTTATTTATGAATAGAATGGCGCCCCTGAAAGCTCAATGGGGGCGCCAAAATCATGCTTGCAAACTAGTTTGTAATGAAGATATATTTGGTGCTCCAAAATTCAATCTTGCATACGTATTTTGGATACATGAGTTCACATCAAGATAAAATTAAATAGTTAGTTTTAATACTCATTTAGGCGCCCCCTGACGTTGCGCCCGGGGACAGATGTCACCCCCTGCCCGCCCTCGCTACACCACTGGGGGTATTTAATGGTTCCGGCGCCTGCGATGTGTATTGTTCAGCATGTTCACACATTTTTTTAAAACACCCAAAAAAAAAAGAAAGAGGAAAAAAAAACCTCTTACATTTATTTTTGTTATCACACAGAAAATCTTCGAACCAATTAAATACATAGATTTTTAAAACCCAATAATAAATTAGGTCCTTTTTAAATGTACTTTTTCAAATCATCGTAAATTAAACGTTACAAATAACTATTTCAAACTGTATTTAATTTTTAATGCGTAATAATATTATGTGGAATTATTTTTATACAAAAAAATAATTTTAAAAATTATATCTAAAAAAAAATTTCTTCGGTGTAGACACAAAGGGGTCGAAACGTCCGGGGTCGAAATACCCTGTGGTTGAAACGTCCTGTGGTCGAACTGTCCGGGGTCGAACCATCCGAGGTCAACCGACGGGGGTCGAAACGTTCTTGGGTTGAAACGTCCTGTGGTCGAACTGGCAGGGTCGAACCGTTCGTGGTCGACACGTCCGGGGTCGAAGTGTCTGACCACTCAGATGACCCTCCCTGAGGTCGATCACCGACCAATCAGTTTATGGTTGGCAAGCAAAGGTGGTGGCCGAGAGTAGGGGGCGATTATCGAGACCAACAATGCTTCTTGTGTTCACTAACGTTCCTACACATAATAACACGCATATCGTAGTGTAGTGATTATTACATCAGCCTAACACGCGGAAGGCAGTGGCGTAGCTAGGGTCACGTGCGCCCGGGGGCATGACACAAATTCTGCGCCCCTTGACGGCCCAAAAAATTCTGGGGGCTCACTGAGCCCCCCAGAAAAATTTGAAATTTTACGGTTTATGTGGTTCATTTTTTGAAGCAAATGATATTTTAATGAAATACAATACAGACTAATAATTCTCTATACGATTATAAACAATTTATTTGAAAAAAAAAATACTCTACTAATTGTACATGACTCGAATAGAAATAATCTAAAATAAATTGATCTTCCTTGATTTGAATGTCGTCAATCTCGCTGTTAAAATTGATATTCTCAAGTGTTCTCTTTCGATGCTAAGGAGTGCAAGATCATCCAGACGATCTTGATCCAGTGGCGCACATAATTAAGACAAAATAAGGTTTACTTTGCTGAAGGACCGCTCACAGCTATTAGTTGAAACAGCAATTTTTATATGTATTTGAAGTGAAATGCGCAGACTCGGAAATACATCATCTCCATATGAAACAATAAAATCGAGAAGATCCAAAGTTGTTTCCGGTAGAACTTCAGTCCGGGTACTGAGCATCATTTTTTAGTCTTTAATTTCTGTAGAAATTAGCCAAATCTAAGCAATTTTAATGAAGCGTATCGACTTTTGTTTCAGCAAGAAGAGATTTGACGTCTAGTAAAAATCTAAATTTGTTGTTTAGGTTGTTTAAGACTTAAAATCCGTATTGATATCTCCTGTTGGAGTTTATCAATTTCGCTGTTCATAGCAGGTGCAATTTCTTCTTATGGAGAAACTTCTGCATCTCTTTTTAATTCTCGAAGGCATCCTCCGATGTCGTCTAATCTTCTGTCAACCTCGATTCTCCAAGTTGTGCATCTTCTTTCCCATTGTCTACCGCAACATGGCTCAAATTAACACGAATGTTGAAAATTTCTTGCTCAAGCGATTCAAGATCAGATTAAGCTTCCTTGAAACTCACAGTAGGATTCTGGAACCGTTTCTAGACACTATCAATTTTATCAAGTATGATGTTCCAGAAATGTTTAAAATCAAGGAAGTTAAAGTTTTATATACCTACCAGCAAAGCTTCTGCATCACTTCTGGTGTCAGGCGTCATATTTGTATGTTCTGATAATTTTTCCAACAGCCCTGCCATGTCATCTAGTCCTTCATAAATTGCTATAACAGCTTCTGATCGTGCAATCCAACGTGTTTCAGACTCCCTCTTCATTGTGATTGGCATAACTCTTTTTTAATTTTTCCCAACGAGTTGTTGAAAGGGAGAAAACATAAATTTACACTTTCAACTGTTCCAAAAAAATGTGATAACAACTGGATCATGTTTAGTTAAGTGTACTCTTGCTAAGTTTAAGCTGTGTTTGCCACAGTTGATGAACAATGCTTTGTGATTTCTAGCACATTTTCGCTGTTGATACATTCCCGGTCATTACGGAAGCATTGTCATAACATCGTGACCGAAAGTCGGATTGTGGTATGCTATTAGATTCCAGTTTCTAACTATTTCAAGGCTTTTTGCGTCTTTGGAATGTATCTGTGCAAAATCTGAAAATGATTCTTTGATATTTACTTTTTAGTTTGTAAATCCACATCCACAAATCTGATGACTTGAGAAAGCTTTTCCGCTGTCCTAGATCGATTGGAGCCAAGTAAGATACCGTAGTACTTGTGTTTTCTGATTTCACTCAACAGCTGATTCCTTACAGTCGATGTAAGTAGCTGGATAAATTCATTTTGGATTTCCGGTGATAAATAAGATACTGAACCTAGATTTTCTCGGCATTTTTTTGGTGTTTTTTTTTTCAAACAGTTGATCCTACTGAGCAACACGTTTTATCACAAGTGGACAGGAAAGAAAGGCGGTTCCAGATGTTTTATATGAAAGGAATCCAACTTGCTTTGACAAACCGATACAAGCCCGTGAGAGGAGAGACCTTCCCTCCCCTCTCCCACTTTACTCCCTCCACATGAGGATTGGGAAAGTACGATTTATCTTTTTAAAGAGTCACAGCATGCAGCAAAGGGACGCGTATTAACCATTCTGTTAGCCAGTGGTTTTCAACCTTTTGAGATTCCAGGACCACTTGAAAAATATGTCTTAGCTACGGGCCACTACTAAAAATTGTACTACTGCCGTGCTGAAAAGTTAGATATAATTATGATGTGTATATAGATAGCTATAAGTAGTAAATAAAACATGTTAGTTAGTAAAACTATACTAATATGCTACGATTTGCGTGCTCCTTAAACAATACTCTTTCTTTTGTAATGAACAAATGTCATTTATATTATTCTCATAGTCTTCTTATTTAATTCAACTTGCTAACTATAAAAAAAACTTTAAGTCATTAACAGTAGTTTATATTTAAAAGACTGCTATATTAGTTTATTTAGTACGAACGATGTTTTGTTTTTATTGTAAGCACTGCAGACAAACCCCTTTTACAAAGTTGCAAAGGGTAAAAGAATTTTAAAAGCTTTCTGAGACAGCTCGGAGTACTCTGAATTTTATTAACCCAACTTTCTGATGCAACAAATTCCAATTGTTATCACTGGTCAGTTCAATTAATTGGTTTAATTACGATGTTGGTAATTTCATCTTCATTGTGTTCGAGATTAGGACTGGAAACCCACCATATATATATCAAAATAGAAGAAATAAAATTGGCCCCGCATTTATTGAATATGACAAGAAATCAAATTAATCAACAGTGGTTTATTTAATTATTTCTGCATTTTCTGGGTTTTCGGTGATTTCGTACAATTTATCAAACATCTCAAAGTTACCTTGAAGTAATCTTCTTTTTCAAAGATCAAGCTTTTTCGTAAAAGCAGACATTTTGTCACTGAGAGAAATATAATGTATCTGTTTTCCTTGCCGAGTGGAATTAAATTTATTGAGCTTTTCAAAAATTTCAGCCAAGTAAGCCAGAACAGCAACCCATTAGCCATGGTTCAAATTATCAAAAAGCTTTGAGTTATTTCTACATGAATATATCTTACGTCATCGCGTAATTAAAACAGTCAGATAACCAGCGAACTTCAGTATACATTAGTAACTGTTAATGTTCAAGATTCATTTTCGAGCATAAGAAATCAAAGAAACGAGAATTTAATTGACGAGCTTAATAAAATTAAAAACCATTATGACTAGATCAGAAATATATTTAAGTCTGCGTTAATTCTTTTACTTGCTAGTCTTTCTCGATTAATCCTACAGTGCGTAAATTTCATGCTTTGCTCACTGACCACTTGGCAAATCTTCGCGGACCACTAGTGGTCCGTGGACCACAGGGTGAGAACCACTGCTTTAAGCCACTCCTTTTTCTTGTCTTGGAAATTTTGGTTGCTTTTAGTGTCGTCTCTGGTTGCTCTATTAAAAGAATCGTATTGGTCCCTTACTGCTCACTACCATCAACTCACAGTTTTTTAAATTAAAAAAAAAACACATCAGCAATTCTACATTGTGGATGCATCATTTATTTATGAGTAGAATGGCGCCCCTTAACGCTCAATGGGGGCGCCTAAATCATGTTTACCAACTGTTTTGTAATAATACGTCTTGCAAACGTATTTGGGATACATTAGTTTAATACTCATTTTGGTGCCCCCTAACGTGGCGCCCGGGGACATTCGCCCCCCTGCCCCCCTGGCCACTGCACACAGACAGATAGACGGAGATAGGTATAGGGACTGAGTTAGGAAGACACTGAGTTAGGGACGAGAGTTAGTTAGAAATAAGATAGTAAAAGAAGTTATGGAATTAAACATAATTTATTTGTGCATTCTGTCTTGGAGTTTTAGTGATTGAATTATAATTTACCAAGTGTGTGAAGATTAGAGTAAACAAGTGAGAGTAGATAGAGACATGAAACCCATGAATAAATATAGGTTCTTTACAATATATAACCAGAACCAGGTTGGTCAATCACAGTTTATGGTTGGCAAGCTAGGATGGTGAAGGGTGTGGGGGCAAGTAGCTAACCGCAGTGTACATGTTTAGAAACAAACAAAGCCTCGGCAGTTCTCCCCCCCCCCCGGGGTTCATTCGTATGATGTATTTTGTGTCTGTTCTCCCCACTCCCTTTCCTTGCACTAACTATGAGCTAGTCTGTGGTGTAGACAGTATACATTACCTTTATTAAAATGATATGAACTTACAGAAACATTTTTTTTAATTTTTTATTTTTATTATTTTTTTTTTTTGTTGCTGGATCACGTGTCCTTTAGGGATTTCCTCTTGCCTAGGCTCAATGCTGAATGGCTTTTCCTTGTTTGAATTCTGAATTACATACCGAATGCGATGTGAATCTGGCTACTAAAGTAGTATTTCTCTCCGTCGGAACACATGGAGTTTGTGTGGTATAACTTAAATGTAGTTATAATACCGACATATGCTTTCAAAAACACAATCCTTGCTTTACGCTAAAACGTTGGCATTTATACACCAAAACCTGTCTCCATACACAATTGATAAGAAACAAAACTCAATTCAATCTGGTAGACAAAAAACTATATTTAAAAATTACGAAAATATGAAATTTTTTAATACTTTTGTCATTCCCTGAGATGTTTTTTCACAAGGAGTGGTCCTAAAGCTATTCGCACTCCCATAGCTGAGTGGTCCTAAACCTATTCGCACCCCCATAGCTGAGTGGTCCTAAACCTATTCGCACTCCCATAGCTGAGTGGTCCTAAACCTATTCGCACCCCCATAGCTATAGAACTACTTTAAAAAGTATTTAAGTAAACGTGTGTGGCTAAAAAATGATTAATTACAAATCAATAATTTTTTCTTGAATTTTAAGCGATCATTTTGTATTTATTACAAGAATGATGGAGGTGGCAGATTTATTATGGGGTCGACTTTTTTTTAGAGATATCGGAGATTTTATTTTCATCTGAGGTAACATAGTTTCTCCCCCCTAAGGATTTTTTTAAAATCCACCTGAGGGAGACTGCATGGAAAGAGGGTTTTTTTTTTTAACATAGGAACTGATTATACAAAGGTCAAGGCAAGTACAAAATCACGTAACTAGTTTTTCTAAGATTAGAACTGATTATAAAGACCATGACCTTCATTTTTAATGCAGTACTGATAGAACACACAAAGTTATACAACAGGGGCGTAACTCAAGCAGACCAGCTTCTCTGGATATCAGTATTTAACTGTTACAAGGAAACAAGTAAAATACATTTGTCTCTAATTATCTATCTACCCAGATGAAATGAGAAAAACATGAATATGGACAGACAAAATGCCTATAACGTTACAAATATTGATTAAATCGTACACATATATCTGTAAGTGGAATTTAAAAAATCGAGTGTTTAATAATACAAATTTTACTTTTTTCGGAAAATTTTAAAAATAAATATTGCATTGTTTCCAATTTTATTATTTTCACACACACAACAATCAGACACAGACACAGACACACACACAGACACACACACACACACACAAACACACACACACACACAAACACACACACACAATTAGACATATATACAAACACAATTCGGTTTTCTCCGGCGCTGTAGTGCATGAATTGCTTTGTTAGTTTTTTTATCTTTAAAACATTTAAGTTGAATAAAACGTTTTGACATTAACACACATTAACGGAGTCAATGTAATGGCAGATAAGGAACATTTAGTTTTCCACCTAAACATTTCTGACCAATTTGATGACTTCTTTTTGTTTTACCTTATCAGTATGTCATCTTTTTAAATCCCTTATATTAACTTCACCGTCGTGTCTTGGTTCGTACGGCGGAAAAACAAAAGTAAAAAATGACCAACTTTCCGTCATGCTATCGAGCTGAAATTTTGCACATAGACTCGTGTCACTTAACAATGCATTTATAAAAATTAAAGATCGATCGAATGTACCGTAATTAAATAAATGCTCATTTAGTTTATCTCTCTATACATGTATAGTAGCCTTCTGTTGTTGACATTCACGTCTTTGCTTGAGTTCAGTCTCGCCATGGGTGACCACACCCCCACACCCATCCGTCCCCCGTAAATATTGTCACGCGGTGCATTTTATTTTGAATATAATCAATACTTTTATTTATGCTTCATATATTAGAGAGTTATAGTCAAAAACTTTGTTTTTACGTGTTTTTTTTTCAAATCCCTTCTATTAACTTCAACGCCGTCTGTCTCCTGGTCTCTATGTCCGTACGACGAAAAACAAAAGTGAAAGATTTTTAAAAATTTCTCACTTCCCGTGATGCTATCGAGCTGAAATTTCGCCCATTTCATGTCACGCAACAATGCATGTATCAAAATTTCAGATCGATCGATTGTGCTGTCATTAAATTAATTCACTTTTAGTTTATTTCTTCACAAATGTATAATAGCCGTCTGTTGTTGTTTACATCCACGAGTTTGCTGAGTTCACTTCAACAATTGTCCACACACTCACCCGTCCCCATTTTTAGAGCATTTGGGAGTTAAGTCACTTTCAGTCTGTAAATGTTTGATTTGCGAAGCAGGACGTTTTGACGACATCGTTTGATTTGAATGTATTCCATACTTCTAGTCTAGTTCTTTCTCATATAGCAGACATTTATAGCAACAAAAAAAATGTTTTTACAGGTTGTTTTTTATGTTACGCTTCCAACATTATGTCATGTCGTATTTTTATGTTACCATCTTTTTATGATTATACTTAATAACTTTACTTTCTTCTTAAATCAAGGTTCTTGTATTTTTATAATATTTTCTGGTACCTTTTTTCTCTTATTCAGCGGTCGTTGAAATACACTTCCTTTATCACTTTGTGATGACATCTCATTGTATAATGATGACATCATTTTTAATCCCATTGTAATGACATCATTTCATTGCATCACATGCTTATATAATATCCTTTTATTTTAAGTAGCAATGAAGTCAGCTTATTGCACAATGTTCTTGTGATGATATCATTTTACGATAACTTTGTTTTTTGAAATACTCTCTTGACTGAATAAGAAGGATTGTTTCATCGTTATTTATGAAATTAGCTTTTAAAAATATCAATTTCCTCAGAAATTTTAAACATTTTATTTTCAAACTAATTTTCTGTCCACGGTTAACTAAAAAATTACATTTTTCGTGGTCGAGATGGGCCCTAAAAGAATACTAATGTTTTTATTAAATGAATAATGATTTTGTTTTCTTTTAAAAGTTTTTTATTTAAATAAAAGTGATCAAATATTTTATTTAGGCTAATGAATTTGAAGAAACGTTGGTGGTCGAGAGGTAGCGCTCTCGACTGTCATACCGATGGTCACGAGTTCGAATCCACACGAAGGTGAGGATTTGTTCCCGGGGCCTGAGGAGTCCCCGAGCCACCCAGCTCCGAATGGGTACCTAACTAGACAATAGTTAGGCGGCTGGGGTAATGCGTGGAACCCCTATAGCCGTGGCCTGTGACCGCTGCATCACTTGCCAACAGATCATCTCTCATGGTCTGTGGACGCAATTATCTTCTGCATAGAAGGAGCGTCTGTATATCTAAGATAAGATAAACGTTAAATTTGCTTTTACTTTTTATTGTATTAAAGTTTGTGGAGGCTTTTCTTTTTTTCATTATTATTTCTTTATATTTTTTATTTTATTCATTTTAATTTTAAAATTATTTATTTCAATTTTCTTTTAAACCTAAATAAGCGTCTTTACCATTTGATGGGCATTCTACAAACGATCCTAGTCATAATATTTATTGGTAGTTACACAAGAAAAGATACCATTCTGAAATGGGGTCATGGACTAGGAAGAGTCTTACTTATTTGTTTAGATATTTAAAAAACAATCATATATTTTACTTAATGACCTTTCAAAACAACTATAAATTTCAAACACTTTCTTGAATAAATAAATTGCTTAGAAATGATACATTTCATTACTTCCTGTATTCCAATTGATATGATTATTTTATTTTAGAAATAAAGTGAGGTAAGGAATAGAAATCAATTTTTAAAAAAAAATTTTAAACTTGTTTTTAGCTTACAGAAATTATTACATTTCTTTAAGTAATTTTCTCGCTTGAACGTTCTGGTGAATAGATACCGTATAGATACCGTATATAAATATTTTATATTATTGGTTTTTAATACATAAACAATAGTATTATTATTTCTTTATTGATTTTTTTAGTATTTATTTATTTCTTTATTTTTAATTTTATTTTTATTTTTATTTTATTTTATTTTATTTTTTGGACTATCTACTTTTTCAATTTTGAAAATGTTATTGTTTCATTCACGGAAAAAATGACACAAATTTTAACATTTTTCAAAATTATAGTTTTGATTTTCTATTCATAGAAATGACTTATAAGTAAACAATTCTAAAATTTAAAAATAACAAACACTTAAAAAAATTGTAATAATTTAATTTCATTACAGATGTGGGGTCTACAAGTGGTTCTCGAGTTTTGTATTATATGCCAGGTCTTTCTGATCGCTCAGAGTGCTGATATTTTAGGTTAGTTTTTATCCTTGTCTTTCTACGAGCGTAACATCACTATCTATTTTGGAACTAGAATTTAAGCACAGAAGTAAGTTTACGCTTGAAAATCTATTGAAGAAAACTGAATCGATTTAGTCTCTACGTGTCACCTAGTACTAGCATATTAAATTAGGTAAATCTTCTGATCACTATTGTTGCGGCGGGAAAATAGACCATCCCAGGCGAATAGGTCCAACTATTCTTTAATTTAATGATTTTTTAAGTGGACAAGTAATAAAATATTTAATAACAAAGTGTATTAAATTCAATTTGAGCTATTGCAAGTGAACCTTGACTTAACGAAATATTTTGGATGAGTCCAAACTTATTGTGAAATTTGGGCATCTGAACAGGTAACTGCGGAAAGTGTGTTGTTTTTTTAAACCACAAACTTTACATTTTCTTCTAGTCCATGGGATGTTTGTCACTGCTAGAAAAAACTAAAATGATTTAAGATGTTCTACCTTATCACGGGTGTTCGGAAAAACAACTGCTTCTTTTCAGATTAATGAATCGAACAAAATAACATTTCTGCTTTACCTCGTACTTATTTATTACACCCTTTTCTTTAACTGTGTGTCCCTCTAACATTCTGTTAGCGTCAAATCTTGCATCGAAAATTTGACGCACTTTTCATTGCGCTGAAATTTGTTAAAAACCTGTATTACCAATGACAATACGATATTCAAAATTTTTATTGAATTTTCAGTCATCTGTCAAGTTATTTGCTTTATTGTGTGTGGGGGGGGGGATTAAAGGGAAATAATAAGCACATTTTTAAAAAGTGTTCGTTCTTTTTTTTAAAGCGTGACCTCTCTCGATACAAATTTTAATTGTTACAACTACAACCCGACTAAAACAGAGACATGACAATTGCTTTTTTAACAATTAAACCAAAAAATGGAATAATAATTTATTTTTATTTTATTTTATTTTTTTAAAAACACGCTTTTATGTTTTTAGACATGAGAATTTGAAAGAAAATCATAGAGTATGCGAATTGTGTGGGAATGGAATTTCGGGGTCCTAGATCAAAAGCTTTTTTTTTAATTTAAAAAATCTGTTATATTAACTCGTGGCGAATGCTTGATTGCTCGTCGCAAAATCTTTTAAACGATTTTAACCCACTTCCCTATATGCTAGTGAGCTGAAATTTTGGGAATGCAATTTAACAACTCTTTTTTGGACATTAATAAGGATGACGTAATTTTTGTGTAGGTGTATATGAAAAACACGATTCTTAATTAATTCTCTCAGTCACAGATCGCAATTCCGGCGTGTGTTTATAGGTTTCTTTTGTTTCAATTTCAATTGTTAATGACAGTGCATTGGGTTAACTTCTTGTAAAAGATATCTTTTTAAAAAATCTTTTATTTTTATATTAATTCGTGCCGTCTGCTTGATTGTTTGTCATGCTTTTCGCAAAACCTTTGGATCGATTTTTAACCCACTTCTTCACATGCTAGCAAGCTAAAATCTTGCAGGTATACTCGTGCCGACGATAAAAAAAGATCTTTCAAAATTTCCGGTACGTGACGCTTTGGCGCTGCCGTTTTGGAGCGACCGTTTTGACGCAGAGCCGTTTTGGCGCAGGTCATTTTGGCGCACAGATTGCCTAAGCCATTATTTACCGTTCCTGCCTAATCATGCGTGCGTTTCACATTTATAAAAATGCAAGCTTGCTCTAGACTAAAATCATAAGTAAGTAGAGTTTCATAAATTTAGCACATATTATTTCAGAAGACTTATTAAAGGTTAAAGATTAGACAAGATTCATAAAAATACTATTAAGATGTTATAAGTTGATTATTTTGCATTCGCTAAAGGTAATATATTGCATGGGACTAGTAACTCTATTAACATTTCTTTATTTATATGTTTTGCATCTCTTTATTAAAAGTTTATAAACGTTAAGTTAAATAAAATTTTATTTTTAAATGGCGCCAAAATGTCCTGCGCAAAAACGGCTAGGCGCCAAAACGGCGGCGCCAAAACGTCCTGCTTCGCAAAATTTCAGATGAATCGACTGTGATGTAATTAAATTATTGATTGATTGAATTTTGAGTTTTCCTCAGATTATCTCTAAGGAGCATGCACATTTTTATGCTTGAATGCCGCGGAGCGGAATATATTGAATAGCCTTTTTAATATTTTCCTGTCGTGCGGTGTGGTGCGTATTATATTGATGATACTTTTTAAAAATATATTCCCGATCTGTAAATGTGTATGCTAGTGACAGGGGTGCGCAACCTTTGGGTTATTGCCAGCCTCATAGCCTATTTTTTTTAAAAATTGCAACGGCCGTTAAAAATTTTTCACTGGAAAACGAAAGGATCACTTTAAAAAATTTACCCCGCGTTATAGTCAACGTGAGATAATAATGACACATCATATTGTATTGTAGGCAAACACAGTGATAAATTAAAATGAGAACAAAAACATTTCTAATTTATTGAACACTGTCATGTAAAACTAACATCATGTCACATACCTCAGAATGAGTATACTTTTAAGTGGTATTAGTATACTGAGAAAACAAAAAATGTATAAGTGATGTATAAGGGATAAACTGCTTCACTGTCACTGTCCATGTAACTTAGCGGTCCAGAATTTACAAAATAGTGGCTGCCTTGCTCTTGGATGTTTGCCGAGAGTCGCGCATGGCCCGGGCACTTGCTGGAGATCATCATACGTATTCCTGACGGGTTCTATGTTGGTTCTTGAGATAGTTCATTCGTGAAAAAGACGCTAGGACTTGTAAGTGCTTTATGGTCTGCCCTTATTAGCTACGCCTAACAATTTAATGTTTATGAACGCCTTACACTGCAGCTAACGCTACAGCTGCTGGAATCGTAATTTGTTTCGCAATAACGGTGCTTAAGAGTGTAAAGGAAAATTCGATATTTCGTTTACAACTTTACATATATATTGCCAAATTGCTAATACCTCACGGCTGCAGGTTGAGCAAATGAGCACCCCTGCTGCTAGTCTGTCTCGCGATGCGCATTATATTAAATATGTTTTTATAACCCTTTTCCCGTGATCAAATTGGGCTCAAATTTAACAGGCAGGCTGCAGAAGAAATTTTTGAAAATATAAATCTTTTATACATTTTAGACACTACTAAAAATTTGTGATTTTAGAATTGTCGTGCGATACGTTTTAAAATGAACATATTTTTAGTTATGTCTCGTATTATAAAGGATTTATACTCAAGCACTTTGTCGGTTCTTAAAACGTTTTTATTTTAAAATGATTTTTTCCCATTCTTTATTTATTTTCAGTTAAGTCATTTCACATTTCCAGTTACATTCAATATTTTCAGTGACGTAATTTCCCATATTCCAGTTACTCTCAACTACATGACTCCTGATGTTGGTGACAAAATTTTGCCCAATGAGGTCAACGTGACCCTGACACTAGCAGGTACCCAGGTGGTTGACCTGAGACTTGACCGTCTGCCTTCTTTCGGGCAGATAGCCCCAGTCTACAGTCTTAGTCTGGACCTGAACGGTCAGCCTTCTTCGACACAGGTGGAGATCAAAGAGAGAAAGGTAAGTTTGAACTATTAGACTTAGATGTAATTTGGTTTGTTTATTTCAGAAATTCAATGATAACAGAAAGTGATGAATCAAATGATTCTGTATAACGTTAAACGCTTCGTTTTATACTGTTGGAATATATTCCTTTCTTCCTTTAAAAAGAATATATACTAAATGTTATTTATTGTTTTTCATTATTTCATGCTAATAAAAATAATTTTAAAAATAATAATTTTCTTTCCAAATTTTTTTTAAAATCTTTTTTTTAAATATATATTTTTAATATTATTATTTCACAATTATTATGATTATTATTATTATTATTATTATTATGTTGAGATTGGCCTAAATATAGCAGCTGCATATCATAATCTCCAAACTTGTTTATATTACAAAATAAAGTTTAACAATGAAATACTAAAATCATTATGTACACGAAAATATTCTTGTATTGGTAAGCCAACACTTTATCATCATTTAAAACTCTAATAAGAATGAAGGACTAAACACAAACCATGGCTAAACGTAGGACGCAATAATAATCTGTATAGAAGGAGCGTCTGTAACAGATAGATAAGATAAGATAAAATATTGATAAAAATAAAAGGCTTCAAAATAGCAAATGTAGGACGAGGCAGAGATTTTTAAAAAATTGATAGTACCCTTTGTGATCTTACAGACCGTTGGTTACTATCAAGATTTGACCAATGATGCGCTCATACAGATTACAAGAATAACGGGCCAAGGAGCTAAGAAATATATTCTGGAGATGGTAAATGTGTTGATCTTTTCTCTTTAAAAAATAATCAATAAAAAAAAATAATGTTCAAAATAACTCTTTCACATGCGTTTAAAATTTTGACCACCTCGGAGGATGGGAGATGGCATGCAGCAATAAAGTGCATCAAGGCACCAAAGGAAAGAGGCGTCTAAGTTAACTAAGTTGTTATCAATTGCTACGTAAAACTAAATATAACTAAATTTTTTAGCCCATCTTGATATTTTTTTAAAAGATTACAATTTTGAAGTAAACGTGTGCCTGTCCATGTCAATATTTATTTTTAAAACTGATGTGAACAGATGCTCAATCATGTTGCTTTATACTAAAAAAAAATTCATTGAAGACGTCAATTCATTGTAATACTTTATTGGCGCAACAGTTATTTTATGAAAATGAAGTTTGCTTTGCATACACATTAAATCAACACAGTTTTGTTCAAAGCCATTACAAATATTTTTCAAAACAGAAATGTAAGAGAAACAGCAATTACTGAATTTTTATAACAAAACAAAAAAACTTTAGTCATACAGATTATTAAGATTCTACAATTTGGATAATATTATAAAATAACTGTTAGCGTATGCACATTTCATTGAATATTTAAATTAAATATTTATTCATTCGTGTAACAGATCAACAAAGATATACACAGACAAAAATATTAATAATTAAAAATAAATATTATAATAACTATTTTCAGTAGTACAACAAATGAATTAGTCTATCTCCTTTTATCTGTTTTTCTCGCTTGAAAATAATTCTTTCTTTTAAAAAATTATTGTTTAACTTAAATTCATTACTTTGATATGCGCGCAAAGCTCTCTACATTGCTATAATTTTAGAAAGGTCACCTCAGTATAGCTGGAATAAGATATTTCCTAAGGCCCCAAAGTGGAGACGATAAGAAATCATCGTCAGAGACCCCAGTAGCCCCGCCCCAAAGCCAGAGCTCACATGAAGGATGGACCGTTGCAGTTTACGCTCTAATGCCACTTTCAAGAGGTCCTCACAGAGTTAATCACTCAACTATTTCTGGTAAGTCTTACAATAATAAATTTAATTGTTCTTCGACTCCCTCTATGGGTTTAACCAGTGGCGTAGCTAGAGGGGGGCGGAGGGGCGGTCCGCCCTGGGCGGCACACATTATGAGGGCGGCATGTGTGAGCAGCCTTTTCCCACAACCGCCCTTTAATTTTTTTGAAGAGTTAAAAGAATCGTGAATCAAAAATAATTTCGAGTCTTAATGAATGGGTCTCACAACACATTTGTTTTATTACATATTTGTTGTTAGAACTAACGCAAGCTCGTTAAAAAAATTAAGTTTACTCACAAAAAAGGTATCGATTTGTTTGGAAAATCAATTGGTATACATAATAGTTATATGAAAACTGCACACAAAAACACGTCACCGCTGCACCGAAAGATCACCACGGCAGTTTTTGTGTGGAGTTTTCACACGTGCAGAATGATTCGCAAACAAGTACCTATATGACATGGTGGTTCAAACTTGCAAACGTGTGTTTTACTTGCAAGTAGTAAATTATGTTAGTTTTCATAATAGTATTGTAAGGGAAGGAAATTATTAAATTTTGTTTTTATTGTATTAAAGTACCATCAATTAAAATACGGCTATGTATTAAAATGTTAGCCGATCCAAAAAAAAAAGTAATGTGCAAATAATTGGAATTATGACCAGTATATAAAAATATTCAATTTTCTCCGTTAACTAACACCGCAATAGGCATACGTAATTAAAATTGACATCTGAAGAAGCAACTAGTAAAACTAGATCAGATGCTGGAATTCGTCTTGATTGTATGCAAACATTTTCTTTTGTATAATGTTTTATGTTATGATCCCAATTTAGTTAGCTGGTTTTTTTTAATTAATGCAAACCCATTTCATGGAACAAAGTGATATGCTAATACAAAACGCTGTTATATCAGCCAAAACAATTTGTGAAGAAATATGAGTGTTGAAAATTTAGAAAACATGGTTATATCTTTAGAACAAGAAGTGCAACGGAAATTGTTTTTATCAATGGTTAGAATTTAAAAGAAAATAAAACAACGATTTGATAAGGTGCATATCCTTGTTAGAAAATATTCGTATGTAATACCATATTATACCATGTAACCTACTAAATGAAGAATCTACACATTCAATAAATTACATTTTACTGTTTTGACATTAATAAAGAAAATTTAAATATTGAAAGAAAAATGATAGTTGTCTTTATAGCTGTATCTACACTACTACAAAAAGCGATGCATTAGAAAAACGAGGGGAAAGACCTTTTTATCTACTAAAAATGTTCAACGGTATATATTGGAAAAGTATGTACCCAACAGAACAATTGTAATTTTGCTAAGAATTTTCTCAACAATTACTATCAGTATTGCTAGTTGTGAAAGGAGCTTCTCCAAACTGAAGTTGATAAAATAATGTCTTTGTTCTACAATAAATGATTTAAGACCATACAATCTAGCAATATTGACGATAGAACAAGAATTACAAATAATTTGAAATTTTGAAAACATAATACACGATTTTTCTTTGAAAGTTATTAGTAAAGTAAATGTATAAATATACCTACATACTAATGAATGCAATTTCTTTGTAAAAAATCATTTATCTATTAATAAAAACTAAAATCATACTAATTGGTAATATTTTTTGTAATATGTGTTGCCTCATGGGTCGGGGGGGGGGGGGGGGCG
>MUZC01004770.1:94217-174765 GCA_002072015.1 Radix auricularia
GTTTGTAAGGCAATTTTTGTTGCCAAACGTAACTGTTTTGTTTAGATGCTCTTTTATCCCTAAAGTGATCGTATTTTGGTAGTTTTGCCGAATATGAGGTGCGTCAACGATTTGTCTGGCAAAGTTCAATGAAGGGAAAAAATATGTGCATGTGGGGGGGGGGGTGACTAGGGAGCAAAATATGGCTGCACTTTACAGAAAGTAAACAATTTTGTAATTCTTAAAACGAAAAAAAATAGTACTTATTTTTCTATTAAACAGAGATAAAAAAGTATACTGTCAATAAGACCCGCTCATCACTTAAACCAAATAATGTCAATAAACTTGTCTGTATGCGTTGTTGGTTAAAAAATGTCATATAAAGGAGACATTCCAGTGTTAGACTTTCGACAAGCACGTTTCATAATGTTTCTTACGACACTATAAATGTCAATTTTTGGCTTTAGACGTTTAAATCGAAATGAACGATTAATTAATTGATTATTTTTCAAAATTTAACAATTACATTTAAATTAATCAGTAACAGCCCTCATATATATATATATACTAGAGGCAAGTACCCAGCTTCTCACGGGTTTTAAATGAGGTTTTCTGTAGAAGCGTAGGCCTACATACTGTTTATTGACATGAAGTAAAAGGAAACAGGTCAAATACAATTGCCTATCCCAAAAGCATAGTGTCTTCAATTTTATACCAGCAATCCCAAGACTCTGGCTCACCAGTTAAGACTGCACCATCATGGTAGTGTAATTAACAACTTTCCGAATTCCCATAATTCCAAATAGTAGAATTAAAGATTTTCATTTTGTATATAGCTTATATGAGTTTTAAAAAAACAACACTATATTTGGGCACCAGGCTCCAAGAAGTGTTATAAATATTTTTTTCGCCTGTTACAATCGCAGAAGTGTACTCAAGAACTTCCGAAAAGTTCATGCATCTACCTACTCGAACATAGGAGAATTAGTGGTTTTTAAATTTTATAAAGCCCATGTAAGGAAAAAACGTATTTGGGCATCCGGCCCCCCATGAGCAGGAGTTTTAACATTTTTATTTGTTAATTTTCGTCGTGAGTGCCTCCTCAACAAATTTCCAAACTTTTATGCTTCTACCGTCACCTAAAATTAGACAATACGTGATGAGTCTGTTTTTATATCAAAACAAATACATTTGGGCCCCGCCCCCAGGGGAGTGAGTTCTTTTTACTCCTCTTACCATTGCGGATATGTATTGCTCAACTTCCCAAAGTATCATGCTTCTACCTAAGCGGGAAGTAGGAGAATTAGTAATTTTCACTTTTTAAATCGCTCATATAAATAAGAAAACTACATTGAGAAAATGTAAATATGTTTTCACCTGTTATCATTGGAGATGTGAAATACAGCTTATTTAAGAAAAAAAAATATTTTGGCACAGCAGCCCCGGCCTGAGTGAGAATTTTAAGAGACTTTTTTTCCATTTTTGTTGGGAGAGAGAGTTTAAAAACTTCCAAAAGTTTCATGTCTGTACGTATACGGTAAATTTGAGAATGAGAGATAATACGGTTTTTAATAAAAGAAAAAAAATACATTTGGGACCTTAGCCCCCAAGAATGGGGATTCTAAAAATTATTTTTGCAAATTAGCGTTAGGAAAGTGTACTTAACAATTTCCCAAAGTTTCATTCTTTTACCTACACGTGAAATAGTCGAATTGGGGATTTTCAGTATTTATATAGCGTATATAAGTAAAAAAACCAAAAACTACATATGGGCCCCCGGCTCCCCATGAGGGGGATATTTAAAAATGTGTCTTGTAAAATATCGTCGGGATAGCGTACATAACAACTTGCCAAAGTTTCTTACTTCTACCTACACGGGATATAGGAGAATTAGTGATTTTCCATTTTTATATAGCTCATATAGGGAAAAAATTATTTGGGCCCCTGGACCCCAGAAAGTGGTAATTGAAATATATTTTCGCCTGTGATAATTTAGGAACTGTACTAAACAATATCCTACAATTTCATGCTTCTGTCTAATCGGGAAATAGGAGAATTAGTTATTTTCAATGTTATATACCTCAAATAAAGCGGGAAAAACGTTTTGGGCCACCGGCCCCCATGAATGGGAATTTATGTAACTATTGCTATTATTGACGGGAGAGTATGCTTAAGAATTTCCAAAAGTTTCATGGTTTTATCTACACGGTAAATTTGAGAATTAATGATGAGTGAGTTTTTAATGTAAGAAAAAACTACTTTTGGGCCCCCGGCCCCTAATGAGTGGGAAGTTTAAAATTCTTTCTCGCAAAATATCGTCGGGGTAGCGTACTTAGCAACTTGCCAAAGTTTCATACTTTTGTCTATCCGTAAAATAAGATAATTAGTGATTTTCAGTTTTACATATAGTTCATATAAGGGAAAAAACTACATTTGGGCCCCCAGCCCCCAGAAAGAGGTAATATAAATATATTTCTGCCTGTTACCATTGCAGAAGCGTACTCAACAATATCCTAAAATTTCATGCTTCTACCTCCTCGAGAAATAGAAAAATTGTTGATTTTCATGTTTGTATACCTCAAATATGGAAAAAAAGTTTTTGGGCCCCCGGTGCCCATGTGTGTGAATTTATGGAATGAAACCTACTTAAGAACCTTCCCCATATGATTGTGTGTACGTTTACCAAATTTCACTTTACTGGGTTGTCTGGATCATGAGTTATTACGGAACAGACAGACAAAAAATATAAGAAAAAAAAAATAATTGGGCCCACGGCCCACAGGAAGTGATAATTTAAATATTATATTCAATTTTTGCCATCGTGGAAGTGTACTTAACAATTTACCAAAGTGTCATGCTTCTGCCTACGCGGAAAATAGGATAATTAGGGATTTTCGTGTTTTATATAGTCCTAGTATGGGGAAAAACGCTTTTGGGCCCCCGGCCCCCATGAGTGTGATATTTAAAATTATTTTTCGCCAATAATTGTCACAATAGGCTATTCAACAACTTTGCAAAGTTTCATGCTTCTACCTACACGGGATATTGGAGAATAAGTGATGAGTCCGTTTATATATAAGAAAAAATACATTTAGGCCCCTGGCCCCCAATGAGTGATACTTTAAATATTTCTTTACATGTTACCATCACGGAAGTTTACACAACAAATTCCAAAAGTTTCATGCCTCTATCTACACGGGAAAGTGGATAAGTAGCGATTTTCAGTATTTTTTTAAAAAATAGTTTTTTGGCCCCCGAGCCCCACTTTTTATGATTTTTATTTTTTTAACACCAATAATCGTTCTGATAGGCTACTCAACAATTTACCAAAGTGTCATGCTTCTACCTACATGGAGAGTTGGATCATTAGTGATAGCCAGTTTTTAATATAAGAAAAAACTAAATTTGGGCCCCAGAACCCCAGTAAGTGATAATATAAATATTGTTTTCACCTGATACCATCGTAGAAGTATATTTAACAACTACCCAAAGTTTTATGCTTTTACCTCTCGCAAAATAGGAGAATTAGTCATTTTCATTTTTTATATAGCTCCTATAAGGAAAAAGCAAAATAATTGGCCCCCAGACCCCAGGGATAGTCACCTTGGGTTGAAACATAGCCTATGACCTTTTCCGAGTCTAATTGGGGTTCAATGCAAAATTTCACCACTCTGGGTCAAACGGTGTGGATTTGGATTTGTAACAAACGGACACACTTTCAGCTTTATATATTAGATTGATAGATGATAGATACTTTTTTTTTTTTTTTTTTTTTGAGGTTTCAGACATTTGCACGAATATGTTTGCATAAATTTCAGTTATTTTTTTTTATTTCGATAAAAATACAGTTAGTTTTTAATAAAATGTGTAATTTTATTCTTTCCGTATTTGTAAAAATTACATATATGGCCACTAAATTCACCCCATCTGGGGTAACAGTGGAACTCTTGGGGGTAATAGAAACTCATTTGGGGCCCATATAAACAATTAAAATCTGCTCCTTTTGGGTTATTACAACATACACTTGTATAATATTGGGGAATCGGTCATATAAGTTCACCAACCCCTCGCCTAGGGCCTCCAATTCACTAAGGCCCGCCTTGCAGGGGTCAGCGATAAATCCTCTAGAAATCCGTTAGATAAATTCAAAATCCGCAAAGTGTACGTGTACGCTTGGAAGATAAGCCCACTATTTTGAACCAGCTCCTTACAGAAAGCGTATTTTATGAATGCGAGTAAAATCTTTGCTATTCTGCTTGTTGAGACCACAGATGCCATTAATAAAGTACAGCTTACGCTATATATTCCCCCACAAAGGTTTTAAAACATTTGAAGATGATATATGTATGCTCCACCGTCAAGCTCTGCCTGTGAAACCAATGGATCCCTAACTGGAGGTCAACATACATAATGCTTTCCATACTGAAAATCTCACCAAAATAGATGCACTGCAAACGTGACTGTTTCGTGATTTATGTAAAGATGGTGATGCTGAATTCAGAACTGCCGAGGTGGTCTTAGTCGTAGCACGCTGGACTGTCCGACCGTGGCAAGAACTTGAGTCATGGGTTCGAGCCTCGGTTCTGTCAAGGCCCCCGGAGCATTTTGCCACACTTTTCCTCGCTCGTTAGTGGTAGCTTAAGAAACTTGTGAACGCTACTTTACTTGCCCTAGAGTCTGCATTGGACTGAAGATGGGTTTATTTTATTACACCGATTTATTGTGGCTCTTACGCTGCAATGTAACTAACAGAGAGTGGACTCTGAAAGCAGAACATCAAACTATTTTGCGAACTATTATATCTAGTATATTTTTTAAGATTTTTAATGCGTTGAACAAAGAATTGCAGGGAAAATATCAGTAAAATCTCAGCCAGAGAGAATATTGCTGACTAAAGCTTTCATACTTCAAACAAAAAGCAGAATGAAACAAATTAGAGTCGTTTTTAAAGTTAGCATTGAGCTTGAAAGATATAAAATATAACTTTTGACCACATCGGGTATATAATTATCAGACATCTTATCAAGTTTGCTGTTTACTTTCAAGTTATTGATTCACATGTCAGTTGGATTGTAATCCTTTTAACTTGTCATTGCGAATTTAAGGATAAACCATCAAACTTCAATCAAATTATGAGGCACGTATTGAATTAGCTAACAAAGCAGAACTGGCACAATTTTTTATGTCAAATTCTCCAAAACGTCAACATAAAATTCAAAATGTTTGGGTAACATAAAAAATTTCGCCGACTTCTTTTGTAGTGTAACTATAGCATGAAAATTTACAGTAGGGGCCGTCCATAAAGTACAGCACGCTATATTTGATCATTTTTAACTTTTCCCCACAAACTGTCTCAAAAAGTGTTATGGCAATAATATTCTATATGATACATTATTCTGATTATGTAACTTTAGAAAATATTTAGAATGAACATTTACATGTGTCTAGCGGTCATACATCATTAATTTTGTTGTGTAACTATAGAATGAACATTGATATGTTTCTTGTGGCTGTCTATCATTACTCTAGTATAAATCAACGATAGTTGCGAAATGATAATTTGAACGTTCGCATTTCAGATACGATTTTTATTCTACTGAAAACAATGCCAAAAATAATACTCTAGCCGGTAAGTATTTTTAATCAAACAATTAACCAATTTTTAGCCCCGTGCAAAATATATTGATTGCATTTTTCTTACTATTTATAATTGTCCATTAAATTATACTCTAAGACTTAGAGATATAGAAAATAATCAATTGGCCTTTTAAAGCTTTTTTAAAAAAAATCAAAATTTGATTTTCTCCTCTTTTTAAAGTTTCCTGACAGCAATAAGCATAGGGTAAAATCAATTTTTCGTGCAATGTGTCCATATGAGATCTTCTATGTCAGTGCTTCTCAAACCTTTTAGTATGGCGGACCGGGATGAATTTTTCTAATACACCAGGGACCGGTGCATTATTTTACATGTGCTGACGTGGTAGTGAAATGTAATTTATTTTATTTTATTTGTTTCGTTTTATGTGCTTATTGCCGAAAAATTGACATATTCTATATGGTTATTATTAATGGTTGCAAATGAGGATCAAAATTATATTTTAAGTCATTCCTTGGTAACTTCTGCAGAATGGACGCATATGGACCACGGCCCGGCAGCGGTCCGTAGACAAACACTTTGAGAAGCACTGGTCTATGTCACTTGTAATGCATAATTTCAAAAAAGGTTCCCTACAGGTGTGGCGTTTTTAGGCAAGGCATGTTTACAAGACGGAGTATCTGTCGTGGAGGATCTAGAAGACTACGAGTGCATTTTCACAGCAGCTCATGAACTAGGTCACAGGTGAGAGCTGCTTTCTTTACAGAATTGACGCTTGGATAATATGGTTAAATTGTTAATGTGGCACAGGTGGGTACTGCTTTCTTTTCAGGTTTGACAATGGTGTAAATACAGAGGGGTCAAAATATTACCAAATTATATTATAATTGCATGGCATTGGGTTGTTCTTTTCTTTTTTTCTTCATGTTTTAAACATTACTATTTCGAAGTGCTATAATCTTTACAAGAAGCTATTTTCTATTTAATCTGGTTTTAAAATTGACGATCTCAAAGATCAGTAACACGTTGAAATAATGGAGCCACTCACTTCACAGCCTCTCAGCGGAACATGACGGGGACGGAAACTTGTGCCACGCCTCAGACAATTACATCATGTCACCGGCAACCAAGTTTACGGACGACGCCGCGACCAAGCTTGACCCCTGGATATTCTCCACGTGTAGCATCAACTATTTTACCAGTTTTATATCCAATAATCTCAAAACCTCGTAAGTTTTTTTGCAGGGTCTCAGGGCTGCACTTGATTTTGGTTTTGTAATGGAAAAGTGGGGTTTGGAGATTTCGAGTAAATTATATGTAAGCCGGACTCAGTTTTAGTTATCAACATGTTGTCCATAATGGTGAAATCATGTATGTTGACAATGGCGTTATGTATTGTACAATTTTTTTTTAAATAACTCAAAAAACGCAAGCAAAATGAACTTTTGAGACATGATGAAATATACCATTTGAACCAATTATAAGGTTTGAGCCTACACTAATATATTAACAAACTGATCTATTATTTGGCATTAGAATGTCAGATTTTTCGACTTCAGATTGTCGTTGAATATGTGGCATTATACCATGGCACTAACTGTTTCGCAGATACATGTACGTTGATTTGCAAATGTGAACACTTGCATTGTTGAAGTTCATTGAAATTTCGATGAAGACTGGTTTGGGTATAATCATATTGAGTCACTTTGATTAGAGCTTGCCTGTTTGAGTACAGTTTCATCGTTAGCTTGTATCTAAAACTATTTCAGAACCGGTGCTAACTGCCTGACGAGAACCCTGGCCATGACAGGAAACATTCCTGACGTCAGTAGCCACCTGTTGGGTCAGGAAATCCTGCCTGACGAACAGTGTCAGCTGATACATGGATCGTACTCGCAATACTGCAGGGTAAGATCTTTTAACGGAGCACATGCAGATCAGGTTCACAGATCAGGTTCACAGCTCAGGGTCAAAGCTCAGGAGATCACAATCAAAACCAAAACAGGGCCACAAAAACATATAATCAGACGAAGAGAACATAGATTACTTAAGGTTTTTAATTCTTCAAGCATCGTGTTGAAATTAGTTTATTTTACAATGATAAACCGGGTACTTTTTACACCACACTTTGAGAGTTATGATGACTTTTTTGGCTCTGGGTGGGAGTTGGGTAACATTAACTAAAACTGACTTTATTCAATCCACATGAACTAATTAAGATGTATTAGGTATGAATAGTTCAAACCTCTAAAACAGATATAACTAACTGGTAGGACATGCATGGCCCACCAACAGGGGGACATTAAACAGCGTGTCTTAGAGCAGAGAGCAACACGGAGCGTAGCGTTTCCAAAGAGCAAGTTGGACTCAATATTGCGGTCGCTAGTGTATAGAGATTTTCATTATTAACAAGAAGTATATTAATAGAATCTATTAATAACTCGGTCACTCCCGGAGGTTCCGAGGGGACAACTAATAAATATTTGTTCATTACTATTACAGCGAATGGGCTGTATTGACTAAAGATTGCTCAAAACCTTAATTTTTTATGTTTTTTTTTTTTAATAAAATATAAGGTTATATTATGTGATTATATTATATAATGCGAAACTCGGGAAATAAGAGAATAAAAGATGAGTCATTTTTTAATACTTGTATAAGAAAAACTAAATTTGTGGCCCCGGCCCCAGTAAGCGATACTTTTTTGTTAATGTGCCTGTTTTCATCGCGGAAGTGTACTAAACAATTTCCCAAAGTTTCATGCGCTTCTACCTACACGGGAAATACGAGAATGAGTGGTTTTCAATTTTTAATAGCCCATATAAGGAAAACAAATGATTTTGTTCTGAGGAAACGAGTACAGAATTTTGAAATTTGGGTCACAAGTTTAGGGATAAATCAGCTGCGTAGCGTGGGTATGTGTCGCCCGGGGCAGAACCGAAATTTGCCCCCCCCCCCCCCCCCGCTGAGAAATATGTTAACGCTGTAAAGATAGTTTTTATTAGTAAGTAATAATGAAACTGTGATAGAAATAACACGAAAAGCTTTATTTCTTTAATAAAAATTAAACTCTTCTGTTTTTCCTCATTGCACCCTCTTTCGTGTTTCAATCTTTTAAGCCTTGCCATCTCTAATAGCCAAAATTGAAATAGCAATAGATTTGTAAAATTGGCATAATCGGTATTGCTTGTAATTAATTTTTCATTAACTTAATTTTAGAGAAGCTATTTTAAGACCTTGCATTACTGATACTATTGTAAGCAATGTTCAAATTGATTATGTTATTTTAGGCAAGGTAACATGGAGGCTAAATATCTTAATAAACTTTTATAAATCAAGTGGTATTTTATTCATCACTTCTTTCTTTTTTACCCGTGGGATAAAATAGTATTTGCTTAACAATGTCATTTGAATACTCTTTTTAAAGGCAACATTTCCATCAATCCATCAGATTGACAGGCGTACGAAAAATTGTATAAGTTTTCTAAATTCTACTTTCTACATACCCGCCAAAATCTCACATGCCTTTCTGCAGTAATCTCATCTTAAAAATAAAATAACTTTCTTCTCCCCTTTTTTCAAATAACATGGATACATATTTTGGATCACCAAAAATTTGCTGTCTGGTACTTTGACTCGAAGAGTCGAGTTTAAGGATGGGGTCTCCATATAAAATTTTATCAAATTTCAAAGTATCCTTAAAGTATCTCTTTAATTTCTCTGTGAGTATTTTCTGCTTAGCTTTTTTCTAACACTATATATTCAAAAATAAAAAGATTTTATTGTGACTAGCAAAGTTCCAGCGTCTGTTGGTCTGGTGAGCTTTTGCTTTCTGCCTCAGTCAGTTTTTCTATAGCTTTCAAAATAATCTTCAAAATGGCTCTATGGTTTATTCACTATTTTGTATTCTGAAGAACTTACTTGTAAAGTAAGTAGATATTCCAAACGATTATGGGTATGAATAAGAATGCGTAACAACGTTCTGGTGTACTAAAATAGATAATTCGTTTCAGTTGGATTATCATGTGAACTATTTGAGCAAGATTTGACTGAGAGTTTATGTTACTGCGTCTTTCTTAAACGCCTGTATACTTTTCAGCCATAAAGAAGAAGTATTAAAGCATGAAGATCCCCTGCAATCCATTATTTTACGATCGGCATTTATTAAAAATCATTTTATTACTTCAATGAAATATTTGTAAAATTCTACAATGTCTACTGCTTTATTTTCAATCGATTTTTAAATATCCCATAACTAGACTTGTTTGGTATTTATGTGAAATATATGAAGAACTATCGGATACTAAAGGACTGTTTGTGGTCTCTTGTTCCTGAAAAAGGAAATGATTTTTCGCGATCTATATCTCTTAAATTGCTGAGCTGAGTTTGAATTTTAGATGACACTTTTTAATACCATTTTTTCATACAATGTTCGGGCAATGATCGATCTTACTTGGCAAGCAAATACATTGGTTCCGAAATATTGCCTTCATTTGCAATAATATTGTCCTCTCTGTGACCAAAAAAAAAAAGCAACAACATATTTACTTTTGCCATGCATTAATAATGTCAAATATTTTAACAAAATAGTCCTGCCCCTTGTTTTTTTTTCTTTCACAACTTATTGTTCTTTATCAAATCTTTTTTTTATCATATTTCTGATGTTTTCAATTTAAAAAAAAAAAAAACTTTGGAAATGTTGAGCACTTGTTAATCGGTGGCTATATTTGAATATATGTGTGCAAAGTTTTAATTTCATTAAATAAACAATTTTGTTCATTATTTTTGTTAATGCTTGAAATCAAAAGACATTAAAATAAAAATAATAATGTTTTGGTAGAATAAACCACGCGTGTACGCCAACAATTTTTTCCAGTAGTTATTTAATTTAAAATCAAACTTGAATCAATTATACATACCAGAGCCATATTTTCATATTCGTACCCAAATTCAACCTCTTTGTTTTCACCTTCAATAGCACTAGTATCAGAAGACTTTAGATTCAGAAGGGAGTTAGAAGTTCTGGCATTTGAAATGTTCACGTACATAATATAGTTACTTTATTTCTTAGAATTGTGTGTCTTTCCTTTTATTTTATTTTAATAATAACTAATTAATGAGGAATTAGCCGCCCCCCTCCCCACACACTTACTTTACACAATGTACCGCCCCGAGATTGGCTCATGTTTCATGTACAATAAGTTTTGATTTTACAACAGAAGTGACTGTCAAATTTTAAAAATCATTTAAGTTGCCACTACTTCAGTGTTACATTATCATACTACTTAAGTACTTTTCAGGACAGTAGCATTAGTATCAGAAGAATTTATGTCCAATAAGTTTGAATAAGGAGTTTGAAGTCTTGACGTGAGAAAAATTCATATGCCTTAGGATAGATCTTTGCTTTCTGTTATTAATTTCATATTTATTTTCTTTTATTACGATAAATAGCTTGACTTTCTTATAATTTTTCTTAGACACTAATTAACGACCAGGAATTTGCCGCCCCTGGCAAAGTGCCGCCCCTGGCAAAGTGCCGCCCGGGGCATTTTCCCCCCTTGTCCCCCTTCGCTACGCCACTGGGATAAATTATATAGGTTATACAATGGGCAAATTTTAAAAAATCGACAAAAAAAAAAAAAAAAAAAAAACAACATAACTCCATTTCTATGACAGATAGAAAGACAAATCAAGTGTTTTTAAAAAGGACTAAGCGAGCCCTTTAAAAGCCTATTATATTACACTTAAATTTTCTGTCAAGTAGCTACCTAAATAATTTATTCAGCTGCAAAACTACAAGTAAATAAATATTTTTTGCACAAAAATTGCACCTAGAAGATCGTTTAGTGAGATCATTGTATCAAAACACACTGTTGTTACTGATAGTTCAAAAAAGTGTTACTTCAATCTAAAAATTTAAAATTAGTTGAACTAAAATAACATGTTGTTGTTGTTGTTTTTTGTGTTTTTTTTTTGTTTTTTTTTGTGGATAGGACCTGATAGCGTTGTTACGTTAATATCATTTTTTTGTTTATTTTTAATCATTAGGGTTCAAGTATGCCAAACGTGTCACGTATATGCACACATATGTCGTGCTTGCTGCCACCTGATGGTAAACTATGCCAGTGGGATCAAGCATTGTACGGGACGTCGTGTGGCAGCGGTAAGGTAAGAGTATCTGATTGAATAACATAACATTCCGATACAGAAATGACAGGAACTCATATTTAAACTATTGAAGTCTTGCTGATATTTTCAGTAGTGTTTCCCTTAAATTCAAATTGCACTTTTTTTAAAATTCCTAATTTTGGACATTTGTTCAGAGACACTACTGGCCCCAGCGGTTTCATGGCTCCTGTGACTGCTTTGTGTGTATGTTGATTAATTACCCAAACACCCTCCTCAAACACATTTGTTATATTTTTGTTATATTTTTCTTTCTAAAAAGAAAAGTGCTTTTTTAGCAGGATCTGGACAAAAATCTTAGTTTTCCCCGACTTTTAAAACCCTTGATATGACACTAATATCAATGATATACATAACGATATTATCGTCACCCAAACGATTGTTTCAATTAAGGAGGAAACAAATGCCATTATTTTTTTTTTATTAATCTAATTAATCAACATTAGTGGCTACTTTGTTGAAGCTATTTAAAATCATTCAGTTGGGTTACGATTGGTGGAGCACATGCAAACGTACACCGGCTGTCTTTGTATGTATGTCTGCATGGAACTAACATCAAGTGAGACATCAAGAAAATATGAAAACTTTCCAAATGAATACCTGACAGAAAATGGTTTACTCATCGATCTAATTTACTTAGTTATTTGAGAGCATTTTTTAAACGAATTTTCAAGCAAGTATTTATTTTTAAAATATGCTGACTTTAAAGGATGAATTTAATGGGAGAAAGAATGCCTGAAATCAAATGACTCTCCTTGACATACCACAAATCTAATATGGTATGAGCGTGATAAGTATGATATCAAGTTAAAAATGTGTCAAGATTTAAACTTTTTTTTCCATGTACTCTCCAATATCCATAATAGTCCCTATATGTCACTGCTCTAAGCTATATCGTATATTCTACGACTCAGGGGCGGATTAAGACTGCACGGGGCCCCAGGCTGCAATCAAACGGGGGCCCTATCCAGCCAGCGTCCCTTAAAATAAAATGATTGCTAGCAGCTAATATAAGACTGTAACTAAGTATTAATAATGAAAAAGAAAATTGAACACGAAGAAATAGCCTAACTGTTTGAAGTGTTCGCCGGTGTATACAGTTGAGTGTGAAAAGAAAAATTTTAAGAAAAAATGTTCCACCACTGGAAACGATCCCGACAACACTTGCATCACAAGCCTACACTTTTACACGGCCAACAGAGATTATCATATCATGAAATATTAAAAATATAAATCATATTTTATAATATGTTCTCTTAGTGAGCCAATCAAATCAAGTTTTTCAATTATTAAGACTATCAAGTCTGAATAGCGATCAGTTTAATGGATAATTTTTTATTTAATTTATATAATCTTCTGTACAGAAGGAGCGTCTGTAACATATAAGATATAATTTATTCTATTTTCAAGGGTTCGTGCAAACATTTGTACACTTTTATTATAAAATATAAAAAGTTTGGGGGCGCCCAACCATCGGGGGCCCCTGGCTATAGCCAGTTCAGCCCCCCTTAATCCGCCATAGCTACGACTATACACTATTTTTTGTCTTGAAACTTTCACAATTACTTTTTCTAAAACCTGTGTTGGGGCAAAATAATAAGAGGGGAGGGGATGTGAAATTTAACCCTTTGAAATTATGGTAGTGACACATCATAATCATTTTCAACCTTCTATCCTCAACCAGCTGTGCATAGAAGGGGCCTGCGTGGCACATGTCAGGGCTCCGGCAATAGACGGTAAGACGCTTGACATATAACATTTTATCTACGAATAAAAAATACAACCACTTGTATGATAATATGTTATATTCTCGTGTGCTGTTTGAAAAGTCATGCTCTTATAATCCGGCTGATAGCAGGTGAACCACATCAATAGGGCGTTGACTTTCAATTACGAACCATTTATGTCATGCTCTATCACATGCCATTGAGCTACAAGACTCAAAAGACAGCACAATGAAACTTTTTTTTTTTTAATTTCACTTGCAAAATTGTTTTTAATAATGTTTTTTTGCTGTAGAAATTTAAGTAAGTTGGGTTTTTTTTTCCTTTTAATAAAAATAAATACAAGAAATTTTCAAAAAAAAACATCAATATTATGAAAAATATTTAAAACAGAATAGAATGACATTTTCAAAATGTCATGGCTGACAACGAAATGTTAAAAAAAACATTTTTAAAAATAACAAATGACATGGCTTTATGAATGCCACTAATTGCATGATATAGTTTAAATCCATTTATCACTGGCAGAAAGTTGCCCATTTGGTGATACAAAGGGCATTGTTAGCGAGGGCATGACGTGTAGCGAATTGATCCACAAAACTCCAGGGCATTGTTACAACGAATGGTATCAGTTCCATTGTTGTGGTTCCTGTAAAGCAGTGAAAAATACCGGTAAGATTCTTTTTCATTTAAAACATTGAAACACAGAAATAAACACAATTTATTTGCTAAATTTATTAGTGGTTAGCTAAGAAGAATCCTAAAAGGTACAGAGTGTGTCGAAAAGTTCAGTCTGTTTTGTTTTAAAAGAGAGATAGGGGGTGCCTTAAAACTTACCTTCAGTCATATGACATTCAGGGCTGCATCGACTCATTGACTATCATCAGATGTCCATATTGACCCAAATATTAACGTGTGTTTAATGTTTACTTTACTGTTTTCCTTTCTTCTATCAATAAATAATTTAAGCTATTAAGAAATATTTTTTCTAACAGAATTGCGTTTCAAATTGTATGTGCCATTACAGGCATTTCAATACAAATGACATTGCAAGGGAGAAAAACAATTTCTAAGACACTGAGACCTTCATGAATTTTTTAACAATAAACAAACTATAGTTATACATTTCCAATATCTCATTTTGTAAAATATTTTCTTTGTCCCTCGAACGCACGAGTATTTAAATGTGTAACTGTATTAGTGAGAGATAGTGCGTATGTTTATCTCATTCAACTAAAAAAAAATTAGTTCACAAATCAGCAAAACAAATAAATATAATTCACGCAACTGTGTATATATATTTTTTTAATACGGCATTTCTTTCAGATTTGAACTGGGAGTTAATGCCAGATAATATGACGCATTTTTGTACAGTTAATTCCGTTAATCTTACGCAAAGGTTTAGGCGATTGCATGTACGGTGACTGGGCTGGAGCTACTGTGGACCATGTTCCCTGTGCACAGTCTATCAGAGATGCTAACAGATACTGCTACGACGATGCCATAAGACGGCAATGTTGTGGATCGTGCTCAGCTATAAAGAAACATCTCTCAGGTAAATTTCGACTACCATCGCTCTGAATCGGTCCTAGTTTGACAACGATACTAATAAAATATTGATTTTAGTATATCATATATCGATTTCACTGTTTCAAATTTATTTAACGTGTTGTTTTGGTTAGCACTACATATTGTTTCCTAGTCGTTTGTTGCACAAATAATTGACTTTTTTTTTAATCGTTGTGTGTGTGTGTGTGATGCTAATTACGCATTTTGCCAATGCTGTACTGACTCCCTGCAAAACTGTCTCCCTGCAATACTGTGCTTTTGCCTTAACCGTGTCCTTGTCACAAAGTTTCATTCTTTCTCCGCAACATGCACATTTCCCGTTCCTGACAATAACAAATTACACTGGTACAGATTAGCGATAAACCGCCACAAGCAGTATGTTCAACGACTTAAGTTAGCTGACAAGGTTTTTAACATCACCCTTTTTAGCCTCACACTTGCGATTTATGCCGCGATTGTGGGAGACGGGGTGAAAAACACAAGTTTAAAATTGATGATCTAGTAAGTTAACTTCATGCCTCTAAGACATTTAGCCATAATATGTAATATAATATGTAAATCAGGATTCAGCCAATAGAAGTGTTATTTCAATTTTTGATGAATTTTACAACTATTTTCAAAAGTTGCTGAATCTTATCAAATAATTATATAATTACATTGTACGATATTTACCAATAATGACACAAACTGAGACATTTTTTCTTCTTGTGGGGGATTTGGGGGTGGGGGGGGGGTTAAAATTTTTGGACTCATTATTTAAAGTGTAAACAAATGCTAATAATAAACGTTTACAGCAACAAAACTTTTAAAAAGAAAAATGATTGAACCACTCCCTAGATGAGTAAAACATTCGTGCCTTTGAGCTTTAGCTGTCCACAGACTCACATCTGCCTCACTCTCTCCTCAGGTTGTGAGTACGGAGACCCCTACACAGGATGTAAGGTTGAGGACTGTCTAACGTACAAGAATATGAGTCACTGCTGTGGGACGTGCAATTACGGTAGGTCAATAGATAGATCTAAAGAGTTATTTCCCTCGGTGCGATGTCATAGATTAATTGTCTTATTTTTCTTTTTTGTATCTAACTTTTTAGCATATCTGTAATATGAGCTTTATATGATTTTTAACAGATGATACACTACAGCCGATGGGAAATGAATATGGGGTGACATTTTCAGCCAGTTTTAAACATTACAAATAACTTGACATAATTTTATTTGATCACCCATTCCATTTTCTCTTTTTTTTTCTCTCTCTTTTCTCCTTCTCTCTCTCTCTCTATCTCTCTCTCTCACTCACTCCTTCATTTTATCTATTTGTACATTCTTTCTTCTGTTTCCTAATATTTATTTTTCATCTTGTCTTTCTCTTGTGAATTCTTATTATTTTCTCTCCGCGTCTTGGTGCATTCGTGTTTCAAATTGACATTTTCTGTTCTGCGTCAAAATATTTCCAGTAAGACTCCAATGATTCTCATCACAGTTTGGGCTATATATTTATATTGCAATTTATATTTATATTGGGATGTGGTGGTCGAGAGGTAGCGCTCTCGACTGTCATACCGATGGTCACGGGTTCGAATCCACACGAAGGTGAGGATTTGTTCTCGCGGCCTGAGGAGCCCCCGAGTCACCCAGCTCCGAATGGGTACCTAACTAGACAATAGTTAGGCGGCTGGGGTAATGCGTGGAACCCCTATAGCCGTGGCCTGTGACCGCTGCATCACTTGCCAACAGATCATCTCTCATGGTCTAACCAAAGCAATTTTATTTGATCACCCATTCCATTTTCTCTCTTCTCTCTCTCTCTCTCTCTCGTTCGTGTTGTTGTTGTCTTAATTGTTTTTTTTTCAGTTGCAGATTTGCATAGGAATACTTTTAAAATATTTATATTTTACATTCCTGATATAAAGCCGTAAATACATAAATCTGCTAGAAGTAAGTCATACATTCCCTAAGGAATACCTGGAAAATTATATTTATTCTCTTAAAGTAATTCCAGACATCATAATATAGTTTTGTCGTTTATGTTTCCCCAAATGTCTAGACCCTGGCGTCTGCACTGACCACAAAGTTCTGGTCAACAAGATGTCCTGCTACACGGCAGGTTTCATCAAGCCATCTATGTGTTCAGACCAAAACGTCAATTATTATTGCTGCGCCACATGCCGGGCCATCAGGAGTGGAGCTCGGGGTAAGTGCTGGATTCCAAGAGTGACGTCACCCTGTTACTATAGAAATATCGTAGTCACCACTAGCGATTCAATTAAACATGTCAACACCTTACAGGAACAAAAAAGTTTTTCATTGAACAAAAATTAACTTTTATAAATTGAAGAGATAGCAATACACGTTATTGTTGTATTTCATAGATTCAAAACAAAAACGCTAAAATATAATAACAATAATAATAATTTATATAGCGCTGTATCCCAGCAAGGATCCGGGCTCACAGCGCTTTACATTGAGATAACACTACATATATTAATTAAATAAACATTCATATGATACTAACTTCATAAAATACGTTATATATCATTTCAAAGATAGACTAGTAGATGTTTAAGAAACAAGTACACGTCGCAGCTGTAAATTTAACGAGAAATCCAACGTCACATGGTCAATGGCGAAGTCTCTAAAATTAAAATGGTTGATATTTAAATTTTTTTTTAAATGTATGCTAATCACGTTACTTTTCTCACGCCCATGTCTTTTCAACCTGACCTGTCAACACGGCCACCATAAGACCATTCATTTCCTACATTTTTTGGCCTTATGTGTCTATTTGTAAACATATTTCTAATTGTACAAAATGAGTCTTAAAATGAATGTATCCGTACAGCGAGCTGCGCTGATGTCCCTGGAGCCACTGTTCACGGCCAGACATGTTCCTCCATAGTGAGTAGAGATGTTACAGCCTGTTACTCCGCGGATGTCATGACATCTTGCTGCGGAACTTGCAAGCAGCATATCACAAGTACGTTACAATCATAATATCAATTGATCCATGACATACGACACGATACAGTAACTCAGATGATTAGAAAGTAATTTAACAACGTTCTGCTACTCTGTGCATGAAATTTATTTTAGAGCTAATATTTTCTTGTAGGCTTGATTGATAGTGATAGCAAAGTCAATACAGCGATCGAATATATATATAATTGAGGCCAAACGATCAATACTTTTATTCTTATTATTATGAGTAAGAACTAAATATATAAAAATAGATAGTTTCATTAATTGTTTTGTTTGTTTGTTTGTTTTTAAACTGATTTAAATGCATGAACGTTTCTATATTATTATTAGCACAAACATTAAATGCATACTTAAAAACAATATGATTTTAAAATAATCAAAAATAACGATCACGTCATCAATATGATAGGCTACTACTAAACGAATTATAATTAAAACCCTGTCATTATGGACTACTGTTAAGGTGATATCATGTTATCAGTGTCTATGGGCAAACCTAAAAAATTTCTACTCTTACTTTGTTGTTAGATATCTAAGCGCGAGATGCATTTGAATGACAGATTTCAAACAACCGGATTCAGAGGGGGAAAAAATAAAATTTAATACAATTTTTGAAACTGACAATACAAATAGATCTCAATAAAATAATAAAAATAAAATAAATAATAAAATAAAAACTGCAATTAATTTGTTTAACGTGTCAGTAAATCAATTAAAATATATTTTCTACACACAGGTTTTTGTGTTGATGACAATACTGTCACGTTTGCTGATAAACATTGCAGCGATTACATTGCCGTAGACAACAGGGTCTGTAAATTCAGTGATCCCATAAAATACTGCTGTAAATCGTGTCTTTCTGCTCACATACTGGAGCGAGGTAAGTTGTTCAATTATTTGTTCAGTCGACTAAGTAGACTGGCTTGTCTGTCAAGATGAATAAACTACTTCAGGTTTCTCTGTTCATGTGGGGTGAACGGCATTGACATATTACCAGTATGAATGCGGAAATTAACGCTTAATTAATCGATTACTCGTTAAAAATGAATCGATTCAAATTAATTTGATCTATTAGAATTTAAGCAAATATTTCTAATATTATATTTCCAATTTGTTAATAATTATTATTTTTTGTTACTTACATAATTTTCCTCTTATTATTATTTATTTAGACTTGCATACAAAAAGGTTTTTCTTCTTTATTTCTTGCATAATAGGTGAACGAATATGCTGTATTACGTCACAAAATTATCGCGAATTAACTGATTTCACGAAATAATGAATCGCAACTTAACGGGATCTGCATATGCGTTGTACAAAATATAATTAATTGAAATTTAATCGATTAAATTTTTCACTATTAATCGAACAAAAAATTGTTATCAGTACCAGCTTTAATTGCATGTAATATATGCCCAGGACCAGGGGCGGATTAAGACTGCATGGGGCCCCGGGCTGCAATCAAACGAGGGCCCTATCCAGCCAGCATTCTTAAAATAAAATGATTGTTAACACCTAATATAAGATTGTAACTAAATTTTAATAATGAAACAAAAAACGAACACGATGAAATAACTGTTTGATGTGTTCGCGGTATTTATAAATGAGTGTGAAAAGAAAACAAAATATTTGCCCTTGCTGGGAATGGAACCCGACAACGGTAGCACCACGAGCCTGTACTATCTCCACGCGGCCAGAGGAACTTCTCGAAATTGGAAAATTTAAAAAATATAAACTATATTTTATATCATGCGAAGTGAATCAATTAAAGTTTTTCGATTATTAAGTACTATCAATACTATCATGTCTGAACGCGATAAGTTGTATAGATAGTATGTATTAATTTATTATATTTTCAAGGGTTCGTGCAAACATTTGTACACTTTTATTATAAAATATAAAAAGTTTGGGGGCCCCTTAACCGTCGGGGGCCCCTGGCTTTAGCCCGTTCAGCCCCCCCCCCCTTAATCCGCCATAGCCCAGGACTATATACTTTGTAGGGCAAGACTTCTCGTCAAATTACACACGAACCAATTTAGTATTATTTTATCTAATTTGTGTAATGTGTCTTCTGTCTGAGGCGTTGATCTGGCTTGACATTACAAGAATCAGTTTAATATTTTTTTTTTTTAAAATGGTTGGTTTACTGACACTTGGATTCTCAAGAATATATTTGAAAATAGAGACCAAAAAATAATCAATTTTTGAAAAACTCATTTTATTAAATAAATATAGAATAATTGAGTTTCCGTTTTTTATTCTCATATTCGTATCGGAAAGTTGTACCCGATAAAACATTACGAAATTTGAGGCGTCAAAACTCTTTTCTTATTTTATTTTCTAAAAATAATTTTGAAACTAAAAGAATTACAACTTTTCGAATAGATAGTGAGAGCGCAGATATCTAATATATAAAGCTGAAAGTTTGTTTGTTTGTTTGTTTGTCTGTTTGTTACCAATACAAATCCACACCGTTGGACCCAGGATGGTGAAATTTTGCAGGGGACCCCACTTTGACCTGGAATAGGTCATAGGCTATGTTTTAACCCAAGTTGACCACCCCTAGGGTCAGGGGGTCCATTTTTTTGCTTTTTTCCATATATGACCAATATAAAAAATGAAAATCACGTCAAGATTATTTGTGTCAAAATAGTGCGCACTGTGCAGGAGTATAATATTAACATTCCCTAAGCGGGAAAACCCCATTATTATTAGACTATAATATTTCCATGACATATCCCCAATCTTTACTTTACATTTAAGTCACGGAATTAAATCTATAGAATACCCTGAAACTTATTGCAACTTAAAAAAATACATTATCATCAAGGCATAATCATAGTCATTAACATAAACACATCATCAGCACCACACCGTTGGACCCAGGGTGGTGAAATTTTGCAAGGGAACCCCAATTTGACCTGGAATAGGTCATAGGCTATGTTTTAACCCAAGGTGACCACCCCTAGGGTAAGGGTGCCCATTTTTTGCTTTGTTCCTTATATAATCAATATAAAAAATTAAAATCAAGAATTCTCTTATTTCGCGTATTATACAACTCTCCGTGTAGGTAGAAGCATGACACTTTTGTAAATTGTTGAGTAGCCCCTTTGAACGATTTTTGGCGTAAATATTTTTTAGAAATCACAAAAAGTTTGGCCCGGGGGCCCAAAAACTATTTTTGTAAATACTGAAAATCGATACTTATCCACTTTCCCGAGTAGGTAGAAGCATAAAACTTTGGGAATTTGTTGAGTACACTTCCACAATTGTAACATGTTGAAAAAATATTTAAAGTATCACTCATTGGGGGCCGGGGGCCCAAATGTATATTTCCTTATATAAAAACTGACTCATCACTAATTCTTCAATTTCACGTATAGGTAGAAGCATGAAACTTTGCAAAATTACTCAGCAGCTTATTGTGACAATTATTTTTGTAGGAAATAATTTTAAATATCACACTCATGGGTGCCGGGGGCCTAAAAGCATTTTTTTCCATTACAAGGACTAAATAAAATATGAAAATCACTAATTATCCTATTTCCCGCTTAAGCAGAAGGATGAAACTTTGGGTAGTTGTTCAGTAGAGTTCCACGATGGTAACAAATGAATATAATATTTAAATTCTCACTTCTTGTGGGCTGTGGGCCCAAATGAAGTTTTTATTCATTATGTTAGCTTTAAAAAAACTGAAAATCACTAATTCTCCTTTTTCCCGTG
This sequence comes from Radix auricularia, assembly GCA_002072015.1. Lineage (NCBI taxonomy): Eukaryota > Metazoa > Mollusca > Gastropoda > Lymnaeidae > Radix > Radix auricularia. The sequence goes on from MUZC01004770.1 coordinate 115,973, forward strand.
TAGGTAAAAACATGAAAATTTTGGCAGCTATTCAGTACACGTCCATGATGGTAACAGTTGAAAATAATATTTAAATTCTCACTTTCTTGGGGCCGGAGGCCCGCATGTTGTTTTTCTTATTTTAACAAATTTACTCATCCCTAATCCTCTAACTTTCCGGAAGATGCATAAAACTATGTTATGTTGTTGAATAGCCTCTTGCCGAGATTATTGGAATTTTTTAAAATTTAGAATTAAATTTCATGGAGCTGGGGGCCAAAAAATTTAATTTCTCCTTTTACTGAATATTGCAATTTTTCGTTTTTCCGTTTATGTAGAAACATGAGAATTTGGGAAGTTGTTTAGTACACTCCGGAAAATGGTATCACTCAGAAGGAGCCGGGGAGCCTCAATGTATTTTTTTAAAATATAAAAACTGATTCATCACTAATTTTCGGATTCCCCATGTAGTTAGAAGCATGAAAATTTAAGGAAACTGTTGAGTACACACCCGGGCTGGTAACAAGCGAAACAAATATTTAAATTCTCACTCAATGGGAGACGGGGAGCCAAATGTATTTTTTTCTAAAATACAAAGTTAATCACAAATTCTTAAACATCCTGTGTAAGTAAAAGCATGCATATTTGGGATAGTAGCAGGCAAACTTATCACTCAATTGCAGTTTTTTCACCTTATATTAGCTAAATTACAAATAAACAAAAACTTTGGATACTCTGTAAATGCTTTTTTTTTTAAAAAACTCGGAAGATACAAATTTGAAGACCTATGTTAAAATTCGTTTGGTCAATAAAATAATATTTTTTCAATCTTTTGTGACCCTTGGCCTTTAATCTCTTTTTCGTTAACGTTTAAAACATTTTACCATTCGTTACCACTCTATTTTTTAAATCAAATTTGGACTAACAAACATATTCATCATGATCCCAATGGAAATAAGCTGTTGTTTTGAACTATACAATTTGCAACCATAGGGCCATGGACCCAAATTTTAGTTTTTAAAAATAAGTTTTAATTTTTAATAGCAAAAACACATTTTAGGACTGGAGACCGGTTTGTTATTTTTAACATTAGTTATGTAAAAGGTAATTAAAAATTGTCTATTGAGTTAATGGATAAATTATTGAACAAAAGAGATTTTTAAAATAATACAATTTCCAATGGGGTTATGAACTTTTAACGTCTGTTCCAAGACGGTTTAGTTAATATATTTAGCATATCCATCACGATTTAGATTGAAATCAAAGGGATATTGAATTAGTGTTTGCCGGTTCTAAGCGCTAACTGAAATCTTAAAATACCGCTGCAAAGCGCGGGTAATTAGCTAGTACACATATATAAATAACATATAGCCTATAGTTAGAAAGATATAATATAAAGATATTTTTTTTTAATTCTCCAGGTCCGTGACGGGGGATTATGTGATGACGAAAAGGAAATAGAACCAAAAGATTCCTTAAAATATCTTCACTGTTTCATTATCATTTATTAAATAAATGTTTATGCCAAAGTATTTTTCCAGGATGCCACATGTTCTCCATTATCTTTTTTGCAATTATCTACCGTATATTTCAGATTTCATTTCCGCAACTTATACTGAAAATTGTAATGGATGGATGGATGGATGAAAAGAAGGGATGGATGGATTTAAGAAAGGATCTAAATGAATATTTATTTATTCTTTAAAAATGTTATATATGAATATCGCGGTGCTCGAGTTGTATTCGCGCTCTGATAGCGTACCGGAAAACACAGGTTCCAAACTCTGAAAAGGTAGGGATTAGTTAGCTTGGCTAGATGTGTCACTGAGTCCACCCAGCTGCTCTGGTGTAGGGAAAACAAAGGCGGCTGGGCATTTTGGATTTTAGTCTGTGAATTCAAATAAAAGGATGCCATGATCATATGAATATATTCTTCGGTTCCAAGAAAGACTTTTGAAAGAATTTTTTTTTCATCTATCTAGTTTTAATGCCATCATTTTCATCCGATGACGTTAATTTTTTACATTTAGCATTATCATTATTTGAGTTGTTTTAATCACTTCTTTTTAAGTGTTACTTCATCATTCTTTTCACGCCAATTAAATAAGTCTGGTCATTTAACCTTTAGAACATTTCATATTAAGATAAGGAGCCGTCCATAAAGTACGTCACGCTCCAAAAGGAGGGAGGGGCTGAGGGGCTGTAAGAACGTGTGACGGGGGGGGATCTCCGGCCAAGTGTGACGCCGCCACGGTGTCTTATATTAAATTTTAATTAATTTGTTAATTTAAAAAAATATTTTTGTCCGAAAGTATAACGTTCTGGGGGGGGGGGGCGATATTCGAGGGAGGGGGATTTGAAAATGGTCGAAAATAGCGTGACTTTCTCTACGGACGGCCCCTAAGAGACTCCCCTGCTTTATTGTCTACTAACACCTTTAGCTGATACACCAGTAAATATTTTGATTTTATTATTTTGAATTATTCATTCGATTAGGTTCTTCATACATTTTGATTTTTGAGTACCTTACATTTACATTTAATTTGTAACACTCCTTTTTATCCCCACCCTCCCCCAACCACAAATGTTTCCCCCACTGATACAAATACCCACAGAATCTACACATATGAATGCTAGTGCTAATATGCTAGTGACTAGCAAATTTTAATACAAAGGTCAAGGTTGAAAAACTCACATACGGATTTAAAAGCACAACAAAAAAAGTGCATTTGTAGCGGAGATGATTATTTTATTGAAGAATCACAAATTGTAATGAATAATCGATTGATTTGTTTTTCACAATATCCTCCACGGAGTTAAACAAATTGCTGACAAACATCAAACAGGAAACGGGTTTTTCATTTTTTATTTTCTTTTATAAGTAGGGCGTTTGGGATTATTATCTAGGGACAATAAATGATTTCTTTCATTACTACTGTTTGCTACACTACAGTAACGGACACTTTCCTTCTTCATAAAAGTGCTTAATAAAAAACTGCTAATATCATTATTTCATTTAAAACTTTGTCACTAACAACTAAAGAGATCATAAATTATCATGAGAGTCGGGGCGGCCCAGGGGTGATTGTGGCAGGCTGAGTGCCTTCTTATTTAGAGACAAAGTTAATCCTCACAAAAATTTTCAACCCAGACAAATTTCTTCAGCATAAATTATGTCTAAAAGGTATGAGAACTAGATAAATATGTTTACATATTTTTAAAAATGCATGTCGGTGTTAGTTTATGAAATTAATCATTGAAATCAAGAAACTTACTTGAGGGTTGTACATTTGGATCTTATCTGATCCTTAAGTCGTAAATTTGGACAATATCTGATCCTTGGGTCGTAAGGGTAGTAAATTTAAACCCTATCTGATCCTTGGGTTTTAAGTGTAGTAGACTTTGACCATATCTGCATGGTTCTTGTGTCGTAAAGGTAGTAAATTTGGACCAGATCTGATCTTTGGGTTGTTAGGGTGGTAAATTTGAAACAGATCTTATCTTTGAGTTGTTAGGGTGGTAAATTTGGACCAGATCTTATCTTTGGGTTGTTAGGGTAGTAAATTTGGACCATATCTTATCTTTGGGTTGTTAGTGCAGTAAATTTGGACCAGATCTGATCTTTGGGTTGTTAGGGTGGTAAATTTGGACCAGATCTTATCTTTGGGTTGTTAGGGTGGTAAATTTGAACCAGATCTTACCTTTGGGTTGTTAGGGTGGTAAATTTGGACCAGATCTTATCTTTGGGTTGTTAGGGTAGTAAATTTGGACCAGATCTTATCTTTGGGTTGTTAGTGCAGTAAATTTGGACCAGATCTGATCTTTGGGTTGTTAGGGTGGTAAATTTGAACCAGATCTTATCTTTGGGTTGTTAGGGTGGTAAATTTGAACCAGATCTTATCTTTGGGTTGTTAGGGTAGTAAATTTGGACCAGATCTTATCTTTGGGTTGTTAGTGCCGTAAATTTGGACCAGATCTAAACCCTGGTCAGTGACAGTGTTCAATCAAACCTCAAGCTGGACTAAAGTCAAACTAACACACTTAATGTTACAAATAAAATTAATGCTAGAATCATCACATGTGTGGTCTGTTCTATTCTAAGTGGGGTGAAAAATAACGACACTATGACAAGCATTTCAAGCCATTATCAAAATAAAATTTGACAATAAAAATATTAAAGGTTAAAGATTGCATTTGCATGTTACAAGACATTATGTCAACAATTTATAACTATACTTTTCTAAATACTTGAATAAAAATTTAGACTTCTCTGTAACTACGCATATCCTTATACTAAACAATGATGTCACATCGAAAACAAAATTAATCTATGGCCGTTGCCAAGCAACAAACACTGAATTCTATTCAATTCCACGCATGTCAAAATCAAACAAAATGTGGTATTCTATTTCTATTTGATGATTGTTTTTCTTATATATAATTTATAATTACTAATCAACTGATATTACTTTTTTTTAATCAATCCCCATGGTCACACAAACTGTAAATGTAAAAGAAAAAGAAACTTTCAAGGAATGGACAAGTTGCAATGTAAATTGTCATTCTTATTATCTTATAGCACAAGCAGACTTCTTGCATTTATAAAATCTATTTATTATCCTTGAACGTGAGAGTTTATCTTCATAAGACTGGAGATTTAACACTATTTATTCTGAAGTAAGCATTAACCTTATTTAGGTTAGCTTAAGAAATGTTATGATTAACAAATAATCAAATACACATTTCATAGCTCTTTCTAAAATGCATTAGAACAATCTAATTATAAAGCCTTGCAGAATGAAATTGGTTTCCTTTAATTAGCAAAGGATATAAAAGTTGTTTTTCTCCCCTCTGAATCTTGTCATGTATTCATTAATTAACCTATTTGAATAAATTCACAAGTAAAAGTAAAACATAGATTATCATTGAACTTGATTGAAACATTCAGAAATTATATCCTGAAGTTCTCCTCACATTTACCTACCTATCTTGCTGGTAAACTACAAGTACAAGGATTTGTGAGGGAGGGGGACAAGTGAGTATATCCATCCTAACCAATAGGTAGCTATTTCTTGGTTGACATAGTCTAGTACCTGTCTCCCATCCAGATGAAAACGGATTCGCATGATATAATGTTTATCTGCATTTCTCTGTTCTCTTGTGTAAGAAGGAAACAAAGTTTCATGACAGGATTGAATTTGGACTCGGGATGTTGATGAAATTTAAAGCCAGACAAATAAGGAAATTACAAGCAGGGTTTTAAAAACAATATTTGTACAAAAATGTTATTAATTCTTGTTTTTATTTCATGGTTATATGATAGTGAAAAGATGCTTATTTATTTCTAAGATTTGAACAAAAAAAATTTAATTAAAGTAAAGATAAGATTTTTTTAGATAAGGTGTATTTCAAATTTTAAAATATGTCAGTTTAGATGTTTATAATTATAAGCTAATAGTAATAGGTGATATATCTAAGTTTATGTGTCTATCGGTGCTATCAATTAAAAAGGAAGATTGGAAAGAGGAAAGAAATGTAACTATTCTTGTATCAAGAGTCTTGAGGCAGCATGTTATTCTGATTGTTTAGATGTATGGTTTGCTCAACACAAAGATCATAGCACTAAAATTTTACATTCTAATACATTACTATCATTACAAAATGTTTCTAGTCCTAATGCAGTAGGCCATAATATTTTTAAAATTTCCATGTGGCTTCCAAATGTGAGTTTAACTTTTACTTGTCTTTTAAAAAATGTTTGCTTATGTCATGTCTTCTCTTATTACATAAAATAGGTGCAGGTGATTTTGATGTTTAAACTTTTTGTTCATACTTTGTGCCTTCCCAAAGGCAGCATAGAAATCACCTTCTTATTTTAAACAACAGGGTAAGGAAAGCATTATTTACAAAGAGTAAATGTTACCATAAAATTTAACACAACAAGGTTATCCAAACCTGAATTATATTAACAGAAACAGTAGAGTATAAAGGAAACCTTACTGAACTTACTCAGATCATTTTGAGATTAAGTAACTGAAAGTGGATTGAGAAAAACCAATAAAATAGAATGTTTTTTTTAAACAATATAAATAAAACTTGTGTAATAGACAGGAAAAATGTACAATGACATGTTACAAAAAGAAATTATCATTTTGTGCCACATGAGCGATGTGCATTTAGATCACAGGTTAAAATGTTAGATATTTGGAGAGACAAGAATAATCATTTTAATAAATAACAAACCACCCTAGCTTAAATAATCTAACAAAAATGAAAAACACAGACTTACATGTCTTTGAAATGGAAATAGGAAAAAAATGGCATAAGTTAAAAGTTACAAGGTTTTCAACAATTTTTTAATAATAATACCAAATATAATTTCTTATTATTGCACTCTTGGTTTGTCTAATGATAAAGCCATGGCAAAAGAGAAACAAACATGAATGCCTTGAGAAAAATTAATTTAAAGAGATTTTATGTCACATAGATTTTATTTGACATTTAAAAGACCATTTGTTAGTTACAGTGGGACTAATTATGAAAATTATTGACAACTGTTAGTTGAAATAGAAGATGTCAACATCTTGCCAAATCTAATAAACCAAATAATTTGGAATACCTATGCAAAAGAATGCTTCCAGAATATAACATTTTATAATCAAAAGTTGATTATTTATATTCATAAATTGATTGACAATCAAAATTCCTTACCCTTCAATTTTAATTTTAGTGGACTGCCAAAGCAAATTTGTAAAACCCATCAAAGCAGAACAAGTGTGATGTAGCTGATGACCCTTGGCTAAATGACAAGCTGTGAGAATTCAGTAAGATGTTTATTGGGTTGCTGTCATGATTGTTCACATAACTGGTACCAAACAGAACCAATAGAATGTTGGGTAAGGGGGATAATAAGATGAACAATCATTTCCTATTAAAAGATAATCACAGCAATTCTAAAATTAAACAGCAGTTGATATTAAATGTTCATGTTAAAAAACAGAAATACACTATCAATATAGAGTTGTTGTTTTTATTTCATTTAATTTGTGTAGCTAGCAAGATTGCCATGATGGAGACTACAGTGATGAGTGTCCTAATTAAATGGGAACATGCATTTAGTTTAGTGCTTTCCAAAACTGTGAATAACACCGAGTACTGAGCCAAAAAGCTCGCAGTTTTTGTTATGAATTCTAATAAATTGAAAAAAGAGCAGGATGATGCATAAGGGTAAAAAAAGAGGCCAAATTGTTTAAGTAAATAATGTTTCTGTTACATTTTAGATCATTTAAAGATGATTACAAATAATTTTGCCTGAACTGAAACAGTGAGATTTTTAAAATTTTAAGTTATTAGCATAAAGCATAAAATATGTAAGACTGCAGAACTCTCTTACACTAATTTGATGAAGGTATTCAACACACAGCAAATAAATAACTAGTTTTACAATTACATATTAGGTAAGGTTTTTTTGTTGTTGTTGTTTTTTTAAATTAAAATATGTTTTCATTTACTTCACATAAAAATGAAGACAACTTTAAAATTATTAAAACTAAGTTATGAAGAATTTAAATGTTTAACTCTTTTATTAAGGGTTTGGTAAAACTGCTTTAAAAAATCATGTAACTTGTCATAACCCATTTGTAGCTGGTACAGTTTTTGACTCCAAATAATTCATCTCTTCTTCATCTGTCAACTTTGACGCAGACACAAGTCAAATGATGTATGACCCTAATCAAATGAACAACAAAGCTACTCTTGAGAAGCAGCAAAACCCTGAGTAAAGAACTAAGCAAACAATAAATAACAGCCAAGTTAGTTAGGGCTCAATGTCACTGATAAGTACCATCCTAGCACACCTAAAATATATATCAGATTTTTTAGCTAATTTTTATTTTAAATCAAGGACCCATAAACAACTTGTTTAGATTCTGACAGTGAGTGCCTAGATTTAATTGTACGATAATCTCAACTAATGCATAAGTTCAAATACAATCAAGTTCAATCAAGGAATGTTAACGGCTACTGTAATGCAGACTGAATGTGGAAATAGCATGGAACAGTGGAACTTAAGTCATATGAAAATTGAAAGCTAGTATTTTTAATGATCATATTCAAAACCTATTAACTTAATTTTCAAAAACTTGTATAGATTTTTTTAAAACTCCTACATAAAAGCTAATGAAATTATTATTGCTTTTACTTTTATCAGATGTAAATGAGAAAAAAAATTCAAAAAAAGCATCAATGTAAACTTTTGGCCAAGTCCATGTGTTTCTTAGGTTAATTATTAGACCTGTTTTCTTCAGATTGTAACCCAAATAAGTTGACTAAAATAAGAAACCACAAATTAAGTTGGTCAACTCAGCAGATGGAATGTTGAGTTCTAGTTTCCCATGCCACAATTTATGTATTTAACATTTTTAACAGAATTTAATATTATAACTGCTGTAGAAATATAACAGAGTGGAATTAATGACTATCACTTTCCAAAGAAGGGTAATATGACTTTTTTTTTTTTTACTTAAAAATTTTATTAACACCATGAAAAGCCTTTTACTTTTAATGTTAGAGATACATTGAGATGATATAACAAGTATTTAATTCCAACAAATGGTATTTAATGTAAAGTTAAAAGCAATTATTTAAGATTTATAACAATAAAATGTTAGACGGCCAAAAATAATGTAATATCAGACCTTCAGCTGTAGTAGCTGAGTTTGACAAACTTTTAACAATGATTTTTATTTCAACTAGTGGACTCCACATTATTGGCAAAACCATTACTAAAAAAAACATAACAAAATTTCAGTGGTTCTAGCAGTTAAAAAGGGGAGAAAATACTGTATCTGGGAAACTTATAAATTAAGGATTTCTAATATTCAATGCCCTTATTAAGTGTGGCAATTTTAAAATAAAAAATAAATCCAGGGGATTTTTATTATCCTGGCACACTCATGGAAATTAAATGCCAAGACCACCAGAAACATAGTTTTTGGGGGTTTTATGGATTCAAAGATTTCATCTGATAACAGATGAATTGTCAATGAATGAGTAACGGTAAGTGTATTTGGAGAGTCTATGCACTTTTTAGTTAATCTCAACACCAGAGATGTACGTAACATGAGATTTTCTTTTTGGTTCTTTTAAATTTTAAACTAGCTCCATTTAGTGGGTCATAAAATCTCTTGCTCATCAAAACAGAAATGCTACAAATACACATTAATAAACAGATATTTCAATGAGGAAAATTAAGGAGGCAAAATAAATGTTTCAAAAAGAAATGTCACTGTTGACAATTTAACCAACAGTTTATTCCAAAAATGTAAATAATTTTTTTTTTAATATTTAAGGATATAAATGCTTTGTATATGAATTTAATTTTAATATTTAACAATAAGTTGAATAAGTGAACATTTGTTGCACCTTCCAAAAATAAATGTTAAGTCTTTCAATTACCCAAATAATTATAATAACAGTAATCATTACATTACATGCAGCAACAAAGAATGATAGAAAATAAGTATAAACATACAGTTGATGGCAGACATTGACATTAAATTAAATAGAGTTTCAAACATCATTCAAACTGTCATAAACAGACTTTAGCAATATCAATGAAACAAAAAAAAATTATTTAAGGATCATTCACATATGATATCCTGCAATTTTATTATTATTTTTTTTTGGGGGGGAGGGGATATTCCCCCATATTTTTCTTTTAAATTTTGATGTCATTTCATTTTTTATGAGTCTTATTATTAAGCAATTGAATTATTTTTTTTTTTAATTTAAATGCACACTCTATATTTTCTTGTCACTCTAAGGAAGGGTTTGAAATATATTTTAAATAACAGAAATGTAAAACACATGCTTTAAGTTATGACACTTGGTTAATTGTCTCTTAGAAGTTACAACTTAGAGCAACGTCCCAATGGATATCATAGATGAATGAGCCTTGAAATACAAAATAATCAACGATTGATAATAAAAATAGTTTTAGTTTTATTGGATTTATAATTTTGGAAATTTGTGATAGACATTTTCCAAAAACTCATGCTAATAACAGAAGGGAAAAAATTCAATCAATGTGGTAACAAAAATTTGGAATTTTTTAAAAAAGAGTTGATAATTTTACCAAATTTTTTTTTTTTTTAAGGAAGGAAAAAAGTCAAACCCTAATCAAAGAAATAAATATGTTTCTATTGGGTTATAAATAAATCTTTTAAAGCTTATAAGAATGTTCATACCTATTCTAGTCTGCATAATTGTCATTATGTTAGTAAAGCTTATTATATATTTATTAAATATGGTTAGCTTATTTACTCTATGGGTCAATATTTATTTGGGTGATAGTGTGTCCTGGCCAGCTTTTAAAATTGCTATTTATTTTATTTTCATTTATATTTCATCATTCAAAATTATAAACTGATCCCTACCTTCTAAGTTATTGCAAAACATCTTTTTAAATAAATAAAATTAACATTGTTGCTACAAAATATTGGTAATTCCAAATAATTTAAGATTTTAGCAGCTTGTACCAAGGGACCAAGACACTAGTTCAAACTACATCTGTAGAATTATGTAAAAAAAAAATTCATTAGAATAATTTTGGACATTATTTATTTTCAAGGGTCTAATTCAAATTGAATAAGCCTGATTGATAATTAAATTGGAAATGAAAATACTGGACCTTTTTTTCAAGGGCAATATAAAAAACACATATACTTTACATTTAAGCAAATTATGAGTAAAAGAAGTTGTTTTTTAAATATAACTAATATTTCTAGCAGCATTGCCATCCCTATCATGTTTGAAAACAATTTACTACTACAACTGACATAATCACTTCCTCTCTGATATTGATTAATTTCCCTCTCTTCCTACTATATGTTATGCAGATAAAAATGTCCCATTAAGACATGAGGTAAATGTCCTTTATGAGAGGATATATAAAACTGAAACATGGCCACCAGTAGTTACTTGAGGGCAGTCTTCTTTCTGAAAGGGGGACCCAAACATATATGGTAAAGAGTCAAAAGAAAAAGGACAGTTACTACTAAAATACCCTAATGTTCCTTGTCTACAAGGGCTGTATCCCCTGAACCCGCCCCTTGAGCTAGTAAGCTGTCATCAGTACCATAAGACGTGTGACCACCTTGCTTTATACCAGTGGTTTCATCTAGATCCTCATCTTCCTTGCCTTTTCCAACCACCCCCACAGGTTGGGATACAATTGGATCATCAGGTGAACTTTGCTCTTCCTAAGAAATATGAAATGGATATTTTATACTTTAACTCAAAACTTCAGACACAAACATTGGATCTATATTTAGTATAGAGACAGAGTTATTTGCAACATTTTCATTTTATAATTTTTATTATTTCAGATTTTACAGTTGAATTTTCAATCAATATTTTTTTTCCCTTTTAATATTATTAATACATAGGGCTTTCTTCAAAAATGTAATTAAACATGACTAAATTTTTATAGAACATGCAATTTAAATTTATACAAGCATAGCTATAAAAGCAAAGAATACAACTTATAAAAATTAAAATGGGATGAATATACTTTTATATTTTAATAAGCTTTACTCATTTTATTTACTTTGAAATATAATCATATACATCATGTATATATATAAATCAAACTTTGTTTATGGTGGGTCACTTTTTCATTTACTGGCATACATTTTTAATTGATCTCGAACAAACTTGACACATATTTGCATCATTACCCAGGTCAAAATATAGAGGGGTTTTTAACTTTACATTGGTCACAATTTAGGGCCTTAATTTTTTAAAATTAAATAGCAAATAAATCTAATGAAATTTTTGATGACTATTATTTTAATGCACCAAGATCTATCGTTCTTATTTTATTCGATATTTGATACTTCTACGAATAGAAACCAAATATTTTAGCTTTCAATTTATTTTTATTTTTTAGAACTGAATTGTAACCATTTAAAACCGTTTATGTATGTATAAATAAGGCCTGAAAACATTTTGTTTTGATTTGTTTTCGTGTATTATTTAATTTTCCATTTACTTCAATTTTGAAAATCAAATACAATTATAATTTTGATTTGATTTTAAACAAAGACTATTACTGTTTATTTCTGAACTCTACTAGAAATTAACTCAGCAAAATTATAAATAAGGCTTCACAAGACTTATTTACGACAGAATGTCTTTTCTAATTTGTTTAAGGGTAATATTTACAATTTATTTATTTCATCTTTGAATAGCAACGGTAGTATGCATTTCATATTTTATTATAATTGTAATATTTTCTATTTCAACATCAACTTCGAATAACCTATGATTATGAGTACTATGAGTATCAACATCAAACACTTATAATAAATCACAGCATTTAGAGCAATTTTAAAAATTTACTATTAAAGGTAAGTCAAGTTAAGGATGTTTTTTTACCTTATTAATTTAGGCCTCAAAATGTATACTCTATTTTTATAAGAATATTATATGATAAAATATAATATTACCAACTTTTTCCATAACACAGGTTGCCGAAACTTCAAATAACCTATGACTATGACTATCGATATCAAACACTTACAATAACACAAAGCATTGAGAGCAAGATTCAAAATTTACTATTAAAGGTAAGTTGAGTTAAGATTTTTTTTTAAAATTACTATAGGCGTCTAAATGTATACTCCATTCCATTTCAATGGTATTTTCATATTAATATTATATGATTAAATATATTACTAATTCAAATTGTAAGTTCTATTATTGTTTTATCTAACTTTTAGCAAACACTTTTTCCAAAATAAATTTTTTATAATTATTCCGATTTCAGATAATTTAATTATATGATAATGTAAAAGATCGGTGCATTTTTATTGGAATTAAATGAATATTTTTTTTTATATTTTAATTATTAATAAATAGGTTTCCCAAATTGCATGAGAGGCCACTTCAGTGTGAACTGACATCAGGATCAGCAGGAAAAGCTAAGATTTTAAGTTCCATTATTGTTTTCTCTAACTTTTAACATGTAAATTTTTAAAATACAAATTTTTAATATTTTTTTCTGACATCAAATAAGTTATTTATTAGGACTGTTATCTATTAAATTAAATTTAATCGTTAACTTTTGAAAAATTACCGATTAATTAATCGATAATTTTGTTAAAGCTAAAAATAAAGATGTATGACGTCATTAAACTGAAAATTTCAAGGGAAATTATAAAAACAGGCAATTGATTTGAATTTATTGAGTTCTTTTTAAAACATAGTTAGCAATAATTTTAAAAAAAGTTAAATAACGTATTCAAGTTTAAGCACGCGGATGAAAATTTCAAATTACTTTTTAAAATATAGAAATAATATAGCTGTATAGAAATTGTTTGATGATTAACAAAAACATAAATTCATCTTTTTATCCCAAGTTATAATTTTTTATCTAAGACCTCATAATCACTTTTTTCACTGTTGTTTTCTTTCACATTTTATGGCATTTTTAAAATTGCCTATGACTTGAGTGTTTAATTTAATTAAAATAAAAATATATAATATTGTTAGGAGATATATTTAAATATAAGTAGTTCAATATAATGCCAATGCATTGTAATTTTGTTATTGTTAATTAATTAAAAACAATGTTTTTTTATATCATTGTCCGTATAAAACATGTTATTTTAAAGTTTGCACATTCGGAAGCTCCCTTTTAAATGGAGAAATTTGTACGTAAACAAAAACTAACTATTATTAATAATTAATTATTTATTTATAAATTGAGAAAAACTTTAAAAACATTTTCTTTAATTTTAATACCTGTTTTATCGATTAAAATAATTTTAATCGATAAAGAAAATTACCGATTAATCGAGAAATTAATCGGTAATTTTCGCAGCCCTATTATTTATACAATAAGATTTAAAGATTTGTTCATTTTTTAATTTTTAAACAGGTTTCCAAAATTTCCATTATTGTTTTCTCTAAATTTTATCACATACATTTAAAAAAATAATTTTTAAAAATAGTTCTTCAAATACGAAATGCGTTATTTATACAAAAAGATAATAGATTGGTGCTTTTTTATTGGAATTACAATGAAACAATTTTTTAAAGACAGTTTTTCTGCAGGTGGAGCAAGCAAGAAATAGAGCATCAAGGGCACAAGAAATAGAACATCAAGGGTATAAGAGACTCCAGAACAGTGAAAGTTACAAATTTGAAACATAAGAGAAATGTACGGTGTAGATGCCAGAGCAAAGTGAGGTACGACTTATCAAAAGGAGAGAACAGGACAGTGTGTTACTTTTTTTTTTGTGGGTTTATTTAAACTATTCTAGAATATTCAAAATTTTATGATTGCAATATCTCTGTTATTTTTTGGCCTGTTTTACTGGGACAGGTTTTAAAATATTACCTCCATTATTTGTCAAACTTTGAATGTAACATTAGTCTAATTACTCTTTTGATTTGGGTAAGATGTAAAATATTCTTGAAGCTTTTGTAAATTCCACCCTGTGTTATTTTAAACACATTTTAATTAGATTCAATTTAAGGCCTTATCCAATTTTTTTTCTAACTGTTTTAGTTTCGTAAAACTAACGGGATAGAATGTCTCAAATATTCTTGAAAATTCTAAATTTTATTCTTACAAGATCTCGGATGTTTGTTCTTTTGGGACAAGTTTTAAGTTTTTACTGACTATGTTTGTACTTTACATCTATTATCCACTTTAATTTAAAAAATATTGTAGAAACTTCTGTCTGCCATTTAATTTTTCATTGCGTGCGCAGTAATTTATGAATGTTTTTCAGACTTATTTTCGGTTTGAGACCTTAGATTGATAGAATGGGTGTCCGCAGGGGCCCTTTTTTAAAAACTTACATGAATAATGTTTTAGCTATAATGTGAGAGAAACCAGAATGGGATCTCATTGGGAATGGGATCCCAAAATGTAATTGAATCAAACTGGGGTAAATAAAACAAACCAAATTAGGGGATCCAATCAGGATCAAGGGATCATCTATGGGTAAGGAATTCAACAAAGCATGGGATTCCATTATGTAACAAATCGAGGGAAGGGGATTCTACCAAAAACAAGATCCCATTATGCAAAGGACAGCACTGAGCTATGTGATTCTGTTAAAGTATGATATTTTATAGAGGAATGGGACTTACTTCATGAATGGGATACTATTGCGCAATGCCATCCTTATGGGAAAAGGGTTTCTAACAAAAATGGGATCCCCATTTGCAGCAGGATATATTTCGCTATGTGATCCCATCAAAGTATGTTTGTTGCGCTATACTTATAAATATAAGTTGAATTTTTAAGTCCATTGATAATTACAAAGTAGTGCATATGTATGTATAAGCTTTCGAATCGTTGTGTGTAAATATATTTCAAAATAATTTAATTTATTTATATAACATGTACACATTTAATTATTTGTTCTTATATACACATTGAATTTTTTCTGAAACATAAGATTGTGTGTTTATTATCAAAAGTTTAAATATAAAAAAACGTTTAAAGAATAATTCCACTACTTTTGTTTCTCTTTATTACAATTTTGAAACTTATAAGAGTAATTTGTATTATCAGTTAACATTTATATTTTTTATATTTTAGTATTTCTCACTAGGCATAAGGGCTATAAGAATTACTACCATACTGAATCATATCTCTCAGTAGATTAAAGGGTCCTTTTGGAATGTATAAAAGCAAGGGAAACAGTTTTCCAATGGACTATAGTAAATATGATCAGCATGGGTAATGTAACATCAATGGGTGCTTTTCTGTTATAATAACAGGATCATAATTGGGCTTGAAATCTCAAATGAAGTAAGGAATCATATGATGGCAAGGGATTCTATCATTTTTTATATTTTTTGGGATCACTTTTTAGGATAATACTGAGCTATGTAATCCCATTAAGGTATATGTTTTTTTATAGGGGAAAGGGATTAATTTTTGAATGGGATCCCTTTACACAATGGGAGTATAATGGGCTCTGTAATCTCAAAGAAATGTGGAATCTTATGGGAAAAAAGGGATTTGACCAAGAACGGGATCTCAGTATTGATTGGGGTCATGATGGGTGGGGTAAAATATGGGATCCCTTTTACTGGCCCATACAAACAGGGTATACCAGCTTGTAGATAAATAAAAGTTTATTTATGGTTTTATTCAAATAATAATATCAATATTTTAAGATTGAATTTTGATAACATGTATTTGATAGTTTTAAAGATATCAATGCAAAATGATAATCATTAAGTATTATATAATATTATTATTATTAGTCAAAACTTAAGTGAAATCAGTTTAATAATGATAATAAAGTACATTTCAAGCTGCCTGGATAGCAAATGACAAATAAAAAATTTTAATGGATCGTTTAAATTAAAACAAATTTTGAACAAACACAGGAGCTGAGCTGGGAAGGTTGCATATGTAATGGGGAGAAATATAAATAAATGTATTATGCTTAGACCTTAGAGCAATCAAAAGCAACACCAGATGAGCTATAACACTAAATAAAAAGAAACGAAAAAAATAATAAAGCAAATTTAAAAAGAGCACAGAGAACTAATTACTAATGATAAGTGGACTGATGGGATGAGTTAGATGATATATTTCAAAGCTCGTTATAACTGTCTGTAACACTTTCATCTAAAAAATATTCCACTGCATAATCATTCTTGAAAGTTTTTAATCTAATAAAGTTGCTGTACAAGCTGATGTCTGCTGACATTTTTTGCAGGTTTATGTTTACATAAAATTGTAGAAACATTATTCACATTACATTTGCTGGGGAAAACAATTCACCTTCAAATGCAAAAATCCCTGCGATTCCTTGCGACTGCAGCTAACAAAAAATCAGTTCAAGTGACTGAAGTTACACGTCAAGGTGTGTTTTACAACTGATTATGGCAAGAAAGTTACAGTTACACGTCAAGGTGTGTTTTACAACTGATATGGCAAGAAAGTGAAAGGGAAGTTTTTTTGAGTGGCTTTGAAAAATTATTTAGTCACTAAAGTTCAGAATCATTTTAGAGATTTCAAGAAGTAAAGGAATTAATGTAATGATTTTTGTGTCCAGAAATCCTGGTTTTTGAGTCAATGTCTCAATAGAATAGTTGACTTGAATATTATTCAGGCTGTATTTTGAAGAGCAAGAAATGGGATAAATTAAAGTGATGAGAATCAACAAAGGTTCTTGTAAGTTGCTCTGTTGTGAAGAAGATGATTACTACATCAATATCTCCCTTCCGTGATCTAAATTCCATAACTACTCTTAAGGAAAAAAAATTTTCTCAAGACATAAAATATTAAAGAAGAACATAAAGAAATTACAAATTAACATCCTCCTACATTCGTATTTCCTCTCCTAGTGTTGCACTAGTATAAAGCTCAGTGGCGGATTTAGCTTTGTCTGTGTGGGGGGCCAGGAGAATTTCAGGGGGCTCCACCAAATTTTACTAATATCCCAGCATTGCGTAAATACTAATTATTAGCCTACTAATTTAGTAAATTTTCCAAATAATTGAACAAGTCAAACAGAAGCAACAATATAAACAGATATGATTTCAAAATAGTAACTTAAATTTATTTCAATAGTATATTTATTGATCTAAGAAAGAAACTTAGTTATGCAAATTTATATAGTGCCCTGAGCTCTATTTACATTCCATTTAAGCAAAATGATTTATCGTTGATTCAAATTCAACGTTCTCAGCTAGATCACATTCAATTGAAATTACTGACAATACAGACATTCATTTGTCATTGTCAAGCGCAAATAATTTTTGATGATTTTCAATCTACTGAAACTTTTTTCAGCAGTAGTACTGTTAACCCTTTACTGGGCAGAGCTTTACGGATTTTCATCCTTCAAACGGGCAAGATTTTTTTACAATTTTAGAGATATTTGGGGGTATGTCGGTAAAAGCACCATATCTTAGGTATAGGTGCAAATATTTAAATGAAATAAAATGCACAATAAACAAAAATGAATTCTATTTTGATTATTTACCTTTTTATCCTTGTCAGGTCATAATTTTTTTTAATCCATATCCCCCCAAAAAAGAATTTCCAAATAAAGTTTTTAAGAAGTCCAAACAAGCACTACTGACACTATTTACAAGCAAAAATGTCCAGTCTAACTGAAAGATCAGATGTTCGCACTATACTAACTCTAATGTCACTATCAATCTTTTCATCCAACTCAAAGTACATTTTTCTCAACTCAATTTCTGTTAAATATAAGCCTGTAAACTCCACTTTATCCCTTCAAGAATCCAAACCATCAATTTTGAACACTCACACAAAAAAATTGAAAAAAATGAACACAACAAAGAGAGCACGTGTGGAAATTTAGTGGAATCTATCCACAACAAAGGAAACAGGAAATCACATACTAGAAGTCTCGCATTTTAAAAAAAACGCGAGATTTTGACTGCTGGTAGTACCGGCCGTTTTTGGCCGTTTTGCCCATTTAGGGGATAAGACGGTATTTACCGCTACGCCCAGTAAAGGGTTAACAGGAAGAGTCTAGTAAATTTTGTAGAGTATTGACAAATTAGGGATACCAGACACCATTTGTTTTCAGTCAAGAATGGCAGAACCTCTTTAAGTTGTAGTTCACTAGACAGTGATGGACATTTTGATGTATACAAATCTTTGAAGGTATCATATAATATGATTAATTCTTGAAAGTTAATGTGGTTTTTGTAAATTTGGCGTAAACTTCAAACAAAAATCTTTATTTTCTTCCCATATTTTTGATCGATCAATACAATAGAAATAAGCACTTGTGCTCAAAGTCATTAATTCTATCATCTATTTGTGTTACAAGACAATGAAGTACGTTTCAGATTTAAATCGTGTAGTTGGATCATCAGCCCTTTCATCTGTGCTAAGTTTTCCTGCCATACTTTTCTTTTTTTTTAATTTTGTTTTTCTTTAAATTCTGTTTTCACATGGAGTTTGGAACAATTTTTGTGAATAAAGGCTTTGACATCTACATTCAGAATTTCAAAATCTTCATCACTCCTCATTTTAACCTATTTTTCTTCTTCCTACATCGATCAATTGTTTTGTAAATGCAATTTCAATATCCTTGCGTTGCAAATAGTTTGAGAGCACGAAGACATTATTCAACAACTTTTGTAAAAATAGCGCCAGAAAAACAAAAAGAAAATTTTGTTACTAAAACAGATAGTCCCATAGTTTCTGCTTTGACACTTCCTTTATATTCCTCTGAATTTATATCTTCAAGTGTAGCTAGAATAGCAGAGAATAATCCAACAACTGCATTAACTGCATGCCTGCTACTTTCCCATCTTGTACCAGAAAGTTGTTTCAGATTATCTACTGTTGATTCATATTGAGATTTTTGATTTTCTTTAAGAGTAAGTAGATGTGGTAAAGTAGACATGAGGAATGCATAGAACTTTTCAGCTGTGCCGAAAAACAACTGTACATTACTGCAGGTCCAGACTTAGCCTTTGAACCACTCCATGCAGAAGTGAAAAGTTGCGCTTCTACTTATTACAGTTTAAGAATTTAAAAATTTGTTTAATGATATATCGCATTTTATATTTTTTTAGAGAGCATCCCAAAAATAAATAAATAATAAAATATACTTAAAAAATCCTTTTAATTTAAACTTACACACAGTAATTAGCATAAATATTGTAATTATATTTTACTCAAAGTGCTTCATTAAAAAAAAAATCAGTTGACATGAGTTTATACTTTTTTTAATGAACTTTTAGTTTAGAGACTTCTCTAATTAATTTAGAAATATTTAAGCTGTAACTGAGTTCATACTCAACAGCTAATACAGCGAGGTTTGACAATCTTGTTTGAGATATTGTTTCCAAAATAGTTCTTAAAATTTTTTAGTTTTTAAAAATTACTTTACCCGGATCAGAAAGTAAATGAAATTCCTAGGGCAATCCTCTAGTCAAGTTTGGCACATATTTCATGAATTTCAAAGCTTCCAAAAGTTCTAAATATTTTTTAATTATTGAATACACCCCTTATAAATCATTAGAAATTTTATATCCAATGATGCTCATCTGTTAAAAGGCTTTTCAAATCTTTACAATTTGCCAAATCAGACAACTAACATCTTTTAGTTCATATTAATGATATAAAAAATAAAAGTAACTGTTGTGTTGTTGCAGCTAAGAAAATCTTTGTTCTGAAGATATGGTTAAAGTGTCAACAAGGTGGTAAATGAATTAAAATTAGTATCTTTCCTGTGCATCCATTGTGGGGATGCAAAGCAGCTATGGCTACGTTTGACGATTAAAAATACCTGTTGAAAAACACCGTCCAATGATGGGTTCCTGCATTCCAAAATCTGAGAGAAGTATCATCTATTGCTTGCAAAGTTTAAAACGAACAATCAATTTAAAACAGGAATTTAGGCTTTAAAATGCTATTAATAGTTTCATGATTTTTTAGGATTTGTACTTAATTCTGCAAATCTCCATAGCAATCGTTTGCTAACAAAGATGTAGCAATTTTAACCAGCGCTGTTAATTTTTCTCTCCATTACTTGGATGTCTCATTGCATTGTTTGATATGAGCCTACAAATTCAAAGTTAAACTCTTTTGTGCTGTGTGCCACTCCAAGTCGTAACAATGGGGCAGCGAGGTAAATATGTCCTCTGGCTTCAAGGTACAGGGCCGTAAAAATGAAGCTACGATATAAACCAAATTCAAAACATGGGCACAACAATGAACATAGATATCCATTGGTGAAAGTTTCTTTATTTGAGTTTGAAGGCCACTATTCCAGACATCACAGATGAGCCAATTTATACCTGTCTTCTATAGAGTGTGATATCAATGTTTTGCTTTTGTAGTTCCCTTAAAATCTTTTTAGCAAATGTGGCAGCATTGATGTATACCAAAGTATAAAAGCCTATAAATCTTTCCACAACATGTTCTGATGTTAAAACTGAACTTAAATAAATGTTAAAACTGAACTTAAATAAACTAACATCTCATCAATTTTAGATATACCAATAGTTTGATCAATAATATAAAAAAAGAATTAAGCAGACTTAACTTCACTATCAATTCTCGCTGATAATTCAGATGCAAGGGATTGAATTAAATCATTTTTCACATCATGACTTACATGAAGTTCTTTTTTTTTTTCAAACTACAGACGACAGTCCAAAGAGGAGTCATATTTGGCTAATAAAGATAAAATTTCACAAAAATTATAAGTATTTCTACAACTACCATAACTAAAGCAAGAATGTTCTCAGTGCCCTCTGAATGGCAAGCCTTGTTTTGCTAAGAACAAAATCACGACTATCATTTGTTTCGATACTTCTCTATTCTTGGTGATGCAATGACTGATCAAATCAGATATCACAGTTTTATCATTTGAAATACAATATTTCACAAGCCAATACTGTCGTATAGCAGTTTAGTGTCGAATAGAAGTTTCGTGATTAGTAATCTTTTTTTCTGCTCCAGTGGTACCTTTTCAGTGTTCATCTAGGACGTCTTTATTGGGTTGTCATTTTAGACCCAAGAGGGTGCGGGGGAGCTGCCCCCCCCTGCCATATACCTAAATCTGCCACTGGTACAGCAACTTTTTTGTTTAACTGATGCAAATTATATAAGCAAAGGTGAACTAGTGCAATATTCAAAAGCAAGATTGGTCTGTTGCAAAAAAGCAATATTGCCATCTTCTAGTAAAATAAAAGCTGCTGCTATAACTAAACAAAATACAAATATTCATCTAACCTTTTCCTCCATTAGCCTATCACCCTCACTACTCACATGTAGGTTAGCATAGTCACCATCCTCTTCTGGTTCCTTAGGCCGACATTTGCCACAACAAAAGTTACAGCACATGCAGCAACAACAGCAGCAGTAGCAGCCAGTAATGATACCACAGAATATGGCTAGGGCCTGGAGAAAATCAACAATGATATGTAAATAAAGGTGATTAAGTGGGGTGGAGCAGCCCGGTTGAAAAAAATGGTAATTGAAAAAGTTGCCACAAAACAAATATATCATACTTTATATTCTTATTTCTTTTTATGTTTAATTGCTGAGGACGAATTTTTGGAAATAGATTCTTTCTTGCCGTATAAGAAGAATGGCAATCCTAAACATTGATTTTGTATTACTGACAAGCAATAAAACTTTTAATCCTTTCTATTAAGTTACTGAATAAAAAACAGAATAATGATCTTAGCTAAAATTTTACTTTCAAAGCTGATACCAAACTCTATGTATAAGTTGTTAGATGCAAGAAGAGAGGTGTGAGCAGTAAACAAAATCAGGTTATCCTTATAACCTTAGAAAACAGCTCAGGTCTCGTAACCTCGTCTTGCAAAGTGTACACACCATCATCGAAATTGAGTCCAATGTATGCAAGCTATTATTTAAAAACTTAAGGAGCATTTATTTATTTAAAGTGAAATATGATGAAAGGGTGAAAAATAGATTTAGTTTTGTAGAAACATCTTGGATAATATATTATTATATTATTAAAAATATTCAAATCCTTAATAAATATGGGATACACTTTTAACTCTGATGAAAACATTAGTGTGAAAGCCATACTTCTAATACATAAAAATGAGAACATGAATCTAAAGTGACTTACAAAGGAAGTCCAAGGTAGTGTTAGGCTTAGGACTCCCACTTTTTAAGGCATAGCACTAAAATTCAATTTGGCTTATGTTTATGAAATAGTTAAAAAGATAACACCAGTGTGCTCCTCACAGCAGGCAATGTGCCAGCAGCTGATATTGTTATCATTAAGACCAAACTTTTTTCACATTAAGTTATCATGAAAATTAGACTTACCCAAAAACATATATATATGAATAAACAATATTCAAGCATTGTTAATGCAAATAATAGGACATGATCTATATATTAAAAATTGTTTGTTTTCACACTTGGCCCATGAAGTTAAAAAATTTGGCCACTAGTTTAAAACTTTTTTCAGTTAATGTAATTATCATTAATCAGGAGAATGGAAGGAAATTTTTATATGCTTTTTCAGTGCACAAGCCAAGTAGACCATCAAACCAAGGGATGACTGAAATAACCTTTTACTTTACCAACCCTTTTTACCACATTTATCAGGTTTTTTGAACAAATATAACACATCCACTT
Organism: Radix auricularia; assembly: GCA_002072015.1. Classification (NCBI taxonomy): domain Eukaryota; kingdom Metazoa; phylum Mollusca; class Gastropoda; family Lymnaeidae; genus Radix; species Radix auricularia. Next base: position 139,110 of record MUZC01004770.1, read on the forward strand.
AATCAAGGGTGTACACTCTACCCACAGATATATACATTTGAATAGCATACCTTGCACCAGCCACTGGTAAGTACAAGGTAAGTGTTGACATTTTCCTCGCCAAACTGTTCAGCAGCATAGATGCCCATTGAGCCATACCGGTCGTAGATGCCTCTCTTTGTACTGTCAGTAAGAATCACATTGGCACGGTTGATTTCTTTGAACTGGTAAAAATATTCAACAAAATTTGGGACCAAGTTAAAGATCATTAATTATGAAATAGATTCTCTAAAATAAAAGCTGATCGTAAAGAAAAAAAATTAATATTCTGCATGCTTAACTTACTGTTGCCTAGATCTAAGAAAGTGAAGATAATTTATACCTTCAAGAAAACACACAATCTTCTAAAATACAGAACTCCTTGTGTCATGGTGAGATTTTAAGGAGTTTATTTGACTGGTATGATTTCATAGTTCAAACATTGCCAATATTGGCTTCACTTAAATAATTACAACTGATAAAAAAACAAGCAGTAGTTGTTTAAAATTATTATTAAAATCGTGGAAGATGAAGTGGGGGAAGGGCAAAAATATGCGTCAAAAAAATAAACTAAATAATGAAATAATAAAAAAATTATCTTATGAGCCTAATTTAAGAGTGATTTAATATTTAAATCTAAAAATGTTGATGCTTTACCTTTTCTGCAGAGTCAGCACTATCTCTATTTTTGTCAGGGTGAAATTTGAGGGCAAGCTGAAAAATATTATCGGAATAGAATAGTCATTATATTAGCTTCTATCTCAGCATTAAATCTTAAAAGGCATCTTGTTTTATGTTTACGGTGTTTCTGACTTTAATTTTTAAAACTAAGGTTGTTAAGACCGCTCGTTTTTGAGGACCGACTAACCGTTCAAAAAAGACCGGTTAACCGGTTAACCGCTCGTCCTTATATCCCTAATGTTTTGAGACCCATTTGAGAACTAACAAGAGAATGTTGTCGCCTGGCATCGTCTGATGGCATCAAAGCCCGCTTTCCCCCGCTTGCGTTCAGCTCTTTCCGCATGCCCCTCACTTCAAAGCATTTTTGTTAATCCAAAAAATTAACTAAACAGTGATGGTTAATTGTCTTTTTAATATTTTATTTTGGGTACTCGTAGTTCACCGGTATATATAAGAGGACCGGTTCAATCGTTCGTTAAAATTAGTGAGGTATTTTTCATTAGTTTAAAAAACCAACGCCTCGCCTCGTCCGTTGTGACGTCATGTTTACCTCTCTTGTGTGTGATGCTGATCAACTCGCGTATTAAAATTAATAATATAATAAAATTATAAAGCTACGAAGTAAACGATGATAAAATGGAATTTATTTAAAAAACATTATTTTTCAATCATCAACTCGACAGAATAATTGAATTTTGCGACACACATGTTCCCCCTTCCCGTTTTTTTCTGTTCAAATAGGGTTTGAGCTACACTCGGCGTACTATTACTAGTATTAATGTGGTAATCAAATGCCTTTGACTAGCAGGAAAACTGTCACTAAAAGGCCGAACTCGAATTTGTGGGCCTATTAATCGCCCGGTATCTTTGCTACTGCTACGTCTTTCAAATACCTCTCGTAATATAGGTACATGTACTTCACTAAGCGGCGTGCGCCGATAAGTTTTTGAATGCCTGAACTGAAACAGACTATAAAACGGTGATCAGAAAATGCGGATAGGTCACGGGGTCATATGCTCTTATAGCTTTCTTTGTCTTTATAAGAAACAGACTATAATTAATATAAATAGAAACAGCCTCGGCCTTGACCGTTGTTGACATCTAACGCGCACTGTGTTAGTCTAGTACAGTCACCGCGACAAAGCGAGAGGGAGAGGCGTTACTGCTTGTGTTGTTTTTTTTTTCACTACGTTATCGCTAGGTTTGTTGTTGTTTTCTTTTGGGTTAGGCGGTCCTACGGTCATGAATAAAGATGCCCGGCCGCTTAGTGAAGTACATGTACCTATATTACGAGAGGTATTTGAAAGACGTAGCAAAGATATCGGGCGATTAATCGGCTGGATCTTGGTATCGCTTTAACTCACCGCGACAAAGCGAGAGGGAGAGGCGAGACGCGTTACCGCTTGTGTTGTTTTTTCACTAGTTTTTTTCACTGCGTTAACGCTAGTTTTTGTTAGTTTGTTGTTGTTGTTTTCTTTTGGGTTACACGGTCCTACGGTCCCGAAGAAAGATGACCGGTCCTGGTCTGAGGACCGGTTAACCGAATAACCGGTTAACCGTTAACAACCCTATTTAAAACTGTAATATATTATATATTTCATATTAATATACAACTAATAACTTACACTTACATGTTAACATTTAAGAAAATGCCTTTATCATTAGAAATAAATGAACAAAAATATTTTTTAAAAAATATTTTCATTATTATATACTATTATAGCAAAGTACTTGTGGCTACCTTTTGTCTATCTGTCTCTACTTAAATATATTTTTCATGGTATAGTAGGTAATTTATTATGTAACTTTAAATACAGTGGAACCTCAGTATGCTCCTTAATCCGTTCCAGACCCTTGGACTTATACCAAAGAGGACACTTACCAAACATATTTTTACTATAAGAAATATAGAAACAATTATTAATCCTTTCCCATGGAAAAAAATTATGTTATTTACATTATTTTTTATATTTACTGATGTGGTTGTATTTAAATTTTTAAACACTGGTTAATACTAGAATACATAAATAGAAAGAACAATTTGTTTTCTGTTTTCCTGTTATCAAGATCAAAAACAGTGCTCTAATGACCTTGATCTTTTTTAGTAATTGATTTCACCCCATTTGCCCATTTCATTGAGTCTTTATTTTTAAGACTCAATCTTCATTTTTGGCATGCTGCATTTAATTGCCAATTTCATCTTATATAACAATCTCTTTTTTAACTCCATGGTAATCCTAACCATTCTTTTATTCGTTGCTTCACTCTCTCATTAACTTTGTTAGAACTCATACGTGAATTAAGTTGTTTTTAAAAACTTAAGAAAAACAAAATCATGTGAAAGTTTTGAGTTATGGGACGCGTTCACTCAATGGAAGTGACTGTCATACACAACACTTTAGTACCGCAAGGTGTGCTGTCATTGCTTCATGCTATGTATGCGGTATGTGTCATTTTGATGTCCTTAAATGACGTCAAACGCTAGGGGGGTCACACATTTTTGATGATGTGTGACAAGGAGCAGGGATTGTTGTTGTCACGTCACATCAAAGCGCAAAGTGGTTATACGGATACATCATCAATTAACGCTGACCATTATTCAGAAATTTTTTACCCATAATTCTTAGTGTTATGTTATATGCAGATTGTTTTGTCTGGTCACGTGACCATTTAAATTCTATACAAGTCAGTACTACTTTTCAATTGTGATAAAATATACACGCACACCTTTTACTTTTGGAAGTGTCTATTGGCACTCGACTACCAACAGCGGGTACTATGGTAAAATAAAACCCCGAAACTTAAAAGCTTCTGCTGTAAGTTGTAAAAAAGATTAATTGATCTTTACGCTTATGTGGTCTCACAGTAGTGAGTTAGATTCTTGAAATTAGGGTATCATGTAGGGGCTAGAGTTTCGATTGAGCATTTTATTTTTTTGCTTGATTCGTTTCTGTCTTTTCAATTTCTTTTTCAATGATCTATAATTTATAATTATGATGTTAGGGTTAGAGTTTAGTAGTATGCTAAAGTAGAAAATTATGGTCAGCCCGCTAAACACAGTTGATATAGAATAATAGGGAGTTTCAATATGATACAAGGGGCCATCCATAAATGAAGTCACGCACCTGGGGAAGGTGGTCCACACATTTGTGATGATGTGTGACGAGGGGAAGGGGCATGTTTGAGAAATGTGACTTCACTTATAAACTTACAACTTTCAATATAAGTTCCACTTAAATACCTGATTTCTTACAATTTATTTTATTACATTTTCCATGGCTTCACACATCTTACGATTTAGAGTGCAACCTTATGCTAAATACATACTTAAATGACAAAAAAGTGATTTGAAACATTGCTTTTTCTAATAGAAAATACATTTTTATGGGGGGGGGGCAAAGCTTTGTGACATCATATTGGAGGTGGGGGTTTACATTTTTGTGAAGACGCATGACAGGAGGGAGGGGGAGTAAAAAATCAGCCAAAATCATGTGATTGGTGTTCTAGCTATTACTTTTACTACTAAGTCTTCTTAATATTTTACCAACAAGCAAGCCATTCAGGTGTTTATTTTTATATAATTTTTTTAAGGGCTAAAACTAAAAGGTAGTAATTATCAGTGACATGTTAGCAAGGACTAAAAAATAATACCTGAAACTCCCAATACCACTTAAAAGATGTATATGCCTACTATAACACATGTAAATAAATCAACATTATACTATAATATATTTATGATAAATGACTAGTCCTGTCTTTATTATTGGGGCTAGAACTGATGAAATCAATTTTACAAATCAATTAGAGCCAACAAGACTTAACACAACTTTTTTTTTTTTTTGAATAAGCTATGATAACTAAATATACTAGAACAAGGTAAAAATACGGCAATTTTGTTTTATGACAAGAAATCTCCGTTTAATGCCGAGCGTTATTGGGAAATATCTCCGTATGACGTCTCTCTTAAATATAAGTTCCACTTATATATTTGATTGCTTAAGATTTATATATGATGATTTAAATGGCTTCACGTGTGTTACGATATTTAAGAGCACTTACACTTAACTAAATACATACTTATATGATAATAAACTAATTTGAAACAAACATACCCATATGCAAATAAGAAATACAGCTTTTATTGCGGGTGGGAGAGAGGCGAAATTTTTTTACATCGTATTTGATGGGGAGTGGGGCTAACTTTTTGTAATGACATGTAACAAGGGGGTGGGGAATCGGCAAATATGCGTGACGTCATTTATGGACGAGCCTAGACCCCTCAGCCGCCGCCGCGCGCCGAATACGCCGCAAAATTTTCGTCCGCTGAAAATCCGCCGGAAAATATGCGGCGCGCCGCATTAGCCGACGAATTTTGTCAGCCGTAAATCCGCCGAAGAATGAACGAGCCGCCGAAACGTAATGTTTTTGTTTTCTTAAGTTTCATTGCGTTCCGTTTTAAGATCGATTGTAATTGATTGTATTTTTAGAATAACCGTCGCCGGAAGTGTGACGAAAATAAGTTATTTGTATAGTTTGTTTAAACCTAAATAATATAATCACTGATACAGTACTTGCATGTTGTCTTTTTTATTAAAATCTTAATTTATAAAATACTAATTAAAATAAATACAAATTAATTAATTAATTTAAATATCATAAAGCTTTGTCGTAATTTAAAATAGGCGACTTATTTTTACTCAATTATGGCTCAACGATCTTCTACCTTTCCTTTATTAGCAGAAAGATAAGCCTATATTAACTATATACTATAACTATAATAATATAAGCTGTATTAATTGTTTTAATTAACTAGATAAATACTGGTTTAGTCAATAACTGACGATTTTTAAGGGTGATCCTGAAGCTTTAGGACGTAGAATAAATGTTTTCGCTGCGAATTTTATTTTTTTCGTGAGAACTTTCATTTTTAATTTATTAAATGCATATATATATGTCATATTTTAGTTATTATAGCGCTAATTTGTAAGGCTTTTCAATTTATAAGGCTTTTTCGGCCCTTGACGCTACATTATCGGAGTAGGATGCATCATATTTGTCTATCTAGCACCCTGCTAGCCAGATTTTATTTACCTGGAACAAACCATGCTAAAATAAATTTAATGACTGAAGATGCTTTTTAAAAAAGTTTCATTTATCCATTTTAAGATTCTTAGAAGATCAATAAATATTTTAATGAAAATTTCATTTTGTATTTCCTTACTAGATGTTTGTTTCTTTTTTGCTTGTTTGTAAGTGATAAATTTCCATTTAACCTCTTGCTGTGAAAACCCAGCAAGTAGGGTGCTAGATAAACAAAATGGATGTAACATACTCTACTCTGATTATGTAGCATCAAGGCCCCCCAAAAACAGCCTTATAAATTAAAAAGCCTCGCAAATTAGCGCTATAATAGCTAAAATATAACATATATAAATGCATTTAATAAATTAAAAATGAAATTAAAATTTGCAGTGAAATAATATACGTGCTAAGACTGCAGGGTTACCTTTTGCGTTACACCATTTCTAATGTAACAATTCTTTATGACTATATGATGATTTTAGGTGAACTCAAATGTCAGCAAATTTCATCTTAACCGGGAAGAGAGGAAGTTCATTAAAAACCTACAAGTAAAACCTAAACCGCCTAGCCTACATGGAAATTCTAAAGCACAATGCTGGAAATATTTTGGTGGCCTGTTCTCTGCTAATAGGAGAAATGTAGACGAAGATCGAGTTTATTGTCAGCTGTTTCTCACTGCTCAGCAGTCATTGGGTGACAAGGGTCACATTTCAAAAGTAACCAATTTTGCCGCAATTACATCAAGTGGCAATATGAATCTTCACTTAAGTGTCAAGCACAATGTGTCAGTACAAAGTCAAGAAAAGTCTTATAAAATNTTTTTTTATTGTTAAAAGTAGGGCTGCGGAAATTACCGATTAATTTCTCGATTAATCGGTAAATTATTTTATCGATTAAAATTATTTTAATCGATAAAATTGTGATTAAAAATTAAAAATATTTTTGTTTTTTTAATAAATAATAAATAATAGTTTTTATTTTATCCTTATTTTTTTTACGTGCAAACTTCTCCGTTAAGGGGATTCAGAAAGAGTATACTTAAAAATAATCTGTTTTATAAGGACAATGATGTAAAAAAAAACACATTGTTTTTAACTATTTAACAATAACAAAATTTAAATTCCTTGACATTATATTGACCTAGATTCTACTTATTTTTAAATATATCCCCTAACAATAGTACGTGTTTTAATTTAATTAAATTAAATACTTAGGTTATGGGCATTTTAAAAAATGAGATAAAAGGGCACAAAATATGAAGAAAAACGAAATAGTGAAAAAAAAGAGATTATGAGGTCTTAGAAACAAAATCATAGCTTTCGAACCACTTTGGATAAAAAGATGATCTTTATGTTTTTACTAATCATCAAACAATTTCTATAGATCTACAGCTGTATTACTTTGATTTTTATAAAATAAATTTCAAATTTTCATTCAAGTGCCTCAACTTTAATACGTTATTTAACTTGTTTTCAGTGCTAACTGTTTTAAAAATAACTTAATGACAATACCAATCGCTCGTTTTTATTACTTCCCTTGAAATTTTCAGTTTAATGACGTCATACATCTTTTATTTTTAGCTTAACAAAATTATCGATTAATAAATTGGAAATTTTTCAAAAGTTAACGATTAAATTAAATTTAATCGATAACAGCCCTCGTTAAAAGTAATAAAACTTTCTGAAGTATTGTAAAAGTGTTTTATTGCTAAAGATTTATTTCTTCATTATTGGCCAGGCTTCAGCCAAATTTCAGCTGAACATTTCGTAATGAGACGAAAATCAGCTGCAAATGTCAATTTACGGAGAAATCCGGCTAATCCGGATATCAGCCGAAAAATTATGTCAGTCAGCCGAAATTTTAAAATCCGGCTAATCCGGATATCAGCCGAAAAATTATGTCAGCCAGCCGAAATTTTTAAAAAAAATTCGGCTGGCAGGTCTAGACGAGCCCACACAAGTTCTATAAAACAAAGGTATACCAAGCACAATGTTTCACTTCTAAATAGGACGTATACCAAAGCAGGTACCTCTGTACTTGTATTTACTCATTTATATTGGTGAAGGCATTTGCCAACAAATTTACATATTTATTTGTCCATTACTAAGAATTTAGTTTATTTTTTTAAATACACAATTATTTTTTTTAATCTTGTATTTTATTTCGAAGCTTTTTTACTGTCCAATTTTTTTATTACCTATTAGTAAATGTACAATTGTTAAGTAAGACTAATGTATTGCTAATATAAATAATTGGTGTATTACACAGAAAAGACATACACTTGAGTATGTTCCAGATTGAAGGAAGAGAGAGTAGAAATAAAGATATAAGCAACAAGTACACAATGTCTAGGAGGCGCGGTGGTCTATGTTGTAGCAAGCTGGACTGCCGAACCGCAGCAAGAACCTGTGTCGCGGGTTCGAAACCGCGGATCTGGCAAGGCCCCCAGGGCATTGTGCTAACCACACAATCCCATGCTCGTTAGTGGTCAATGAAACTTGTGAACGCTACTTCACTTGCTCCCATGGACCTTCATGGTCTCTAAGGGATATTTATTTATTTATTTTTACACAATGTCTATTGAAAGACCTCGATATGGAAAACTTTATTAATATGGCCGTGTATGTTTATTGTGCATAATAAATGTCAATACATATTGTTGTCTCTGAAATCAATTATTAAATTATTGAGTGTTCATCTTATACTGTCAAAAAGCAATAAAATTGATTAAATATGAAAGATGACTAGTTCATATTGATCGTTAGTGAACATAAGAAAGTGATTTATTGCTCAGGTATAATAATTGACAATAATAGTTCTTGCTTTCTAATAAGTTTAAGAATCAAAATACCTTTACCTTTCTATAAGCTTTCTTGATTTCATCATTTGAGGCTCCTTTCTTAAGTCCCAAGAGCTCATACAAGGAATTGCCTGAACGACTGCAGAACAGAGAAATAAAAAATTTCATCAGCGTGTGAAAAATTGTTTAATATTTCTTTTCACTCATAGCATACAGTGTGTATTTTATGAATAAGTTAATCATGAAAAGATAAAGTTTGCATCGTTTCATTCCTTAGTGCATCTGTCATTCTTTAATCAAAATAAAGTTACTTCCTGAAAATCTCATTTGTCTGACCTAACGCTAGTTTTCTGCTGTGTAAAAAAACATGAGCATAAGAAACTTTAAATAACAACAATGTAAAAAAAAAGGAGTTTTATGATTTGGTGACACAGCATACTCCTCAAGTTATAATTTGTAACATGACCCTTGCTCATTCTTAATCTGTAGCATTTGCGATGGAATCAATTTTTCCCACTCCAATAGATTTAGACCCACCAAAAAAATGATTACTGTTGTATTCCTTCAAAGTATGAGATTTACAATGAAATGTACAGGTATTTAATAAAAGACTACACGATCTTGATTTCTGTTGATACTTTTGGCCAGTTCCCTCAGTGGAGATGACAAAATTCCAACAAGCCTAGAAACATAATTGTAGAAAAACTAGATGACTATAATTATTTGTTTTGTTTAATCCACATTTTATCTTCTCCATATAGATCCTTAAACTAATGGAAGACCAGACTTAACATCTTCTGTTTAGAAATACTGCAAAATACATTAGGGAATGATCACAGACCTGCTCTGATAAAACCATTTGTCCAAAAAGAATTTTCACATGAAGTTCAAAAAAGCAAACTGGGGTCTATTTTAGGCAATAATTACAATCTATTTAGTGACATCAATCAGAATAAAAACCCAGAAAAGGGTATGCAAAACAAATAATGAAAGTTATATTAAACACTCTCTCCTAGAGGTATCTTGTGAGGTTACTGTGGAATAAAATTATTAAAACATACAATAGATTTTTAAAAGATTATCTGCTTAACAGAATACTCCACATCCCTTCAAACTCAACATATCTAGGTGTCCAGGTCCTCAATTAAGAAAGTTATTTATAAAACTTGAAAGAAAAGTCAACTTGATGCCAGTTATATATTGGATATTTGTGATCCATGAAGGATTTCATAGCATAAATCATAAAGGAGTCTCTTGGACAAGAACACGCCATGAAATGTATTAATCTCAGGTCTAAGATCTACCCCTCAGTACCAATGAAATACACACACATGGAAGAAAAAAATCGTAAAAGATATGTGTCAGTTGTTGAGATGGTTGATGGTTGAAAGGTAGAGTAGGTTTGAAAAACAAAACAACAATCAACTAATGACTCATTAAAAATGGAGACAAAACATTAGCAAATTATAGGTATGGCATATGTAATTGAAGTTAAATAACACATACCCAGTGTTACCCACCCATCCATAAAAAGAAAAGAGTTGCTAATTACACCTTAAGACATGTCACAATCCTTTTTTTTTTTCAATTGTCATCAAAGTTAAACCAGGGTTGTCCAAACATTTTTGCAAAGAGGGCCATATTCCATTAAGTAAAAATACAAGCCGCCAGATTAAGCAAAATAAACAAAAATAACATACGATGAGAATTAGATAGTCTTTTAAAATAGTTTGATTGTTATATTTTGTTTGTAATTAATAAGAGTAATAGTTTGTTGGGGGGGGGGGGGGGGGGGACCACACGATAATATCTATCATCTATCGCCATTTTCCAGTCTTTATAAATGTCCTTAGCAATTCTTAAAATTGGATGAATAATGACAAAGTAATAGAATGAAAATAAATGTGTTGCAAAATAACTATTATGGAAATGGAGTATGAAAAATAGAGATGTTAAAACTGACTTATAATTTAAAGTACACTGAAGCCACATTAAATTCCTTTGCCGAGTTGGAAAAAATAAATACTATGTCAACGATTTTGCCATCGGGCATCATTGAATTTCGTACACATAACAGGACATAACTTCATTAGCTTTTTAAAATCAATATATCTGTTATTAAACATTAAGCTTCTTCGATTTTCACCATCAGTTGCCATTTCTACAGAAAAAATCAAGTCATTTAATTATTTAAGATGAGGTTGCGGGCCACTTAAAATTTTAACACAGGCAGTATTTGGCCTGCGATAGGACTCTGGACACCCCTGAGTTAGACCTAGTAAAAAAAAATAGAAAAGTAAGTACAGACTACGACAAACCATTTATACCAGTGGTGTCCATACGTTTTGCAAAGAGGGACAAATTCCATTAAGTATAAAAATTTGTGGAGGCCAGATTTAAGATAATAAACAAAAATAGCATTAAATGATGCTGATTTTTGTAGCAGGATTTTCATAACCTTATTTGATTGTGTTGTTGTTTTTTTTGTAACTTTCATGAGTGATATAATGCTACAAAACTATCATGATTTTCAAGACTTTATAAAAATCTGGAGTCGTCATAATAAATTTCTTTAACTCTTAATGCGCCATAACCTTTTAGGAAAACTTCCGCCCCAGTCCCGTAAGAATTTACCAAATTGCGATCGACTGGTTATGAAATTTGAAAAATTGCTGCAAATGTATTTATAATATTTTTGTCATAATGACTTCATCTTTCAAGATAAGAATGGTTGTTTTACGTATCCAAAAGACCGTCTTGAGTTTAAAACTATTTTTACATGTAGTTTAGTACTATTATTTTAGTAATAAAGTATACCAAAATCGCATCTTTGAAAAAAAACAACGTAAAAACTACAAAAAAACTCCTCAAATCAAGGGATAACGCTAGCGAGGGAAAACATTGTTTTTCACTCACTGAAGAGATTATTTTCTTATATTCCTTTCCTAAAGAGAGTTCTATCAAGGCGCGCATTATCACACTTTGACGCATTAAGAGTTAAATTTGATAAATAATGGCCAAGTTAAAGAATAAAAATTAGGGCTGTTAGCGATTAATTTTCAGCAACACATTTCTGTGAACTTATATGCACTAAAACTTTTATTCTTGCTGTAAATGCATTCATCATGCACATAAACTAAAACTACAGTAAACAGAGAATTCAAACAAAATGTGAACAACAATGACGGAATGTTCATTCAGGTCGTATTGGCCCAGCAACTTGAATGTTGATGTCCGCTAAGCGGCGCTAGTAACTGTTTAATTTATTAACCTTTAAATACCAACAACTTCGTATGTCTAATTCCACCATTCTTTCATTTTCAGCCCCTGCGGTCCTGTCTACCTTGATTCTTTCAAAGAACTACAAAAAATGTGTGCTAACATATTTTAGTTTCATGTCAGAGAAAAAAATGTGTTTCAAAATACATTGTAGTTAGTCGACAACTTATTTTTATTTCCTGTTGACAAATATTTGACTAAGTGTTTTTTCGCGTTGACTTGAAATATATATTTGCAAAAATTTTTTTACCTTTTTTCTTTTTAACTTCAAATAATTTGTAAGTGATGGGTCAATTAATCCTTACAAAATAATTTAATCTTTAAAATTTTTAACGATTAATCGATACATTAATCGTTAATTTGCAGCCCTAATGAAATCGTTTCATTTATACTATTGCGACAATATTTATGGAGCCCCCGTCACTTGCACGGAAAGAACAACATAAACAAAGGGAAGTCACTATAGTCGGATCACATGACGGGTCAAGGTTACTAATTAGGTATGCACCGGAGCACATGACCGGTCAAGGTTGCCCGATAGTGAGGCCGACCATCAATGGGCAATCAGGAAGAGGTACATAAAATTACCCGTCATGTATATAGGTTGACACACCGAAACGACACGTTTTCTTTCCGCCCAAGTGTTTGCAGAGTGTAGAGTCTTATGTGAATTCAATTCACCGAACTGCATCCATACCTATCCTTGTAGTGGGAGAGCCGGCATTATTCTCGTTGACCAGAAACTATGTAAGTTTGAACTCTAACTTGTTTCCCTCGTATTTATAAATATATTTCACACCATTATTTAAAGACTAAACAATGTTGGATTGTAATTATTGGAACATGTTGACCCCATGACACCATGCGGGGCCACGTGCGACATTTTACTTCTATTTTCATAACTAAATGTGATAACACGTGATCCATCAGTTAGATGGATCGAGTTATATTGGTGTGTAACAAATAACATTACTGTATTTATACCACCATCGACTTACAAGGTGTCAGCGAGATAGATCTGCCCTGTGGTGGCGGTAACAAAATATTATTTCAGTCTCATGTTATAAATTGTATTAAATAACCATTTGTTTATGATAATGTATTTTGATCCCCTTTTGGCACCTTGCTCTGAAGGCTTGGCAGCCGAAAGGGTGGATTAGACAGACAAGTGTATTCTTTCTATCTTAGTCTGGTTTCTGGGCACCCGCCTGTACTGGGAGATAACAAGAACTCCGGACAGCAACCCTGCCCAACGAAGTGTCGACATATTTGGACCAAGAGCTGGACTCACCGCTATCCAAGCGACTTGGATCCGACCCCTACCTCACCCCTGCATCTATCGACAGGATCTGAGGACAACTCATCCTTACCAGCCTTACTCCTAAAGTAATGCTGACGCGAACCGCACCGGTTGATGCCTATACACACCATACACGTATAGAAGCCGGTCTTTCACGCTTCAGTGATCACCGAGGTCACCTGGGCCATAGGTGAAGCCACCCACTGGACAGGAAACGTGCAGAACCAACCGCCCCACGGAGCGGGGCACGACGACCTTGAATTATAGTATAAACCCTATAATCACTATTATAATTGGCTCAGGCCTAATGATGATGAAATTAGGCCAAACCGGAACCGTTACTGTAAATAATGTATAATAATTGTTACATTTCACCCTTTAGTTTGTTGATTGTCGTTTACGAGAGATCACTAAAGTATGTGCGTGTAGGCGAGAGGGGATCACTTAAAATATTACACCCCTTGACGACTTGCCAAACAATATATACATCTTTATCGCCACAACTATGTATGTTACAACAAATAAAAAGAGTTTAAATATAATCAGAGCCAAAAATGTGGTAAAAACATTTAATGTAGAAACTTTTCTCAAATTTTAATTACAACAACTCCATATTCATTTCCAATATAGAGTTGACAAAAATAAACAATATTATATCATTCATTTTTTTCATCTGACATCATTGAAATTTATATGCAAGAAAGCATTTCAATTCATCTTTTACTAATATAAATTTCCAAGTTTGTAAACGATAAAACATCATCAATAGACTGATCGTTTGCTGAACTTAAAACAGAAAATAATGTGAGGTTTTATTATAAATATAAGGTCATAGGTACAGAAAAGATCCAAGAGCAAATTAATATAGATGAGGCCGCAGGCTTGTTAAAATTTAAATGATAACCATAATTGACCCAAATGCCAAACTTTGGACACCCCTGACTTACACACAATGAGAAGAAGACAGTTTTTAAAAACATAGAACCTTTCCCGAGGACATAATTCAAATACACACATATGGTCAGCTTTCAAAGATCCCTGAATGCAGGCCATGGTTTACAAATAAGGGGAAACATAAAATTTATGCAATAAACCAAACAACGTATGAAGCAGATGTATATCCCAGTTAATCAGCATTGCAAAAAATATTTGAATCAACAGTCTATTCCAGCAAACTAAAAATGTTCTAACTTCTCCATGCAAATCAAATCATTATAGGGAGCTGAGCATCTAGATTTCACATCACGTAAGTGATACTTAATTCTCTCTTTTTTTTTAAAAGTTCCATGCCCTCTTTTTTTTTGAGATTGTAGGGGGTTCTAATGTTTCCATTAGAATATTCTCAGACTTGGTAGACCCTGGCGGCACCCATCCCTCTCCAGGTCAGCGGAGGACTTTCTTAGCGTTAGTCATTTCTCCACATTTTTATAGGGGCTTTACATGGGCTCGATCCCAAGCCCCTGTAGCTTGTGTCTTATCTACCCAGCCGCCTTAATTCTCTACTTCTGAAAATAAACATGTTCTTTGAAACCTATTCAGTCAAGCTGAACAGAATTAGACACCATACTAAGATAGTGCAGACAAACCTGTGCTAACACGGACTGCATAAAAATAGAAAAAACACCAATGTGCCCTACAAATATCAAAGAGACAGAAGCTCATCACCTCTTCAACTACTCAGCTTTATCAAGGTGGATGCCTAATCTGCCAAAAATATCAGCCTGCACCAACAATACCAAAAATATAAAAAAAAAAAAGGGGGCCACAGGCTGAAGGTCATTGTAAAGATGAACTTGAGATATGTCACATCATTTTAGTAAACAGCAATTAGAAACCCTTACATTTTACCCCTAAAAAGAAAATGGCTAAATGTGTTACATAAAAAGATTCCCTCATTTCTAAAAAAAATTTATAGTTGTTTATTGTTTATTCATGTACATGATTGGATTCACTCGACCTTTCTTGGACACTCTCAATCCATCAATACTGAACAGTGTACTTATTTCAGCAATAGGACATAAAATACATATAGGTTATAATTGAAGAAGAAAAAAAAAATTAACCTTACATATAGGAACTGTTCTGGTTTTGTGGGCTTTGAGAAAAACTTATATAATGATGTGGCCGTGTGCCCGCGCCCTAACTGCTCCCCCCCCCCTCATCACGCACCCAAACAAAGGGCCCTCTTTTCAATTCAGCAGTGGGGTGGGACCTGGGTGATGGCCTCCAGTTCGAGGATTTATGGGACTTGCGGAAACGACAGTTTTCGTCGCCAGCACAATGTTGTGTATATTTGCGCCTCCCTTCTGGGGTAGGTGAAAATTATCAGTCCTCTAAACAATGAACGGAAATAGTTTTCGTCGCCCACACAATGTTGTTTATTTTTGGTGCCAGTGAAGCTTCCAGTGGAGGTGACAATTACCAGTCCTCGAACAATGCCCACCTATCTCATCAGCCAGGTACAATGTTGTATTTTGGTGCCAAAACGCATCACTTGGCACCTTGCTTTCGGCGTAGGTGACAATTATCAGTGCTCGAACAATACCCTCCCCTATCGCATCAGCCCAGCACAATGTAGTAGGGTGCCGGAAACAATTATCGGTCCTCTAAAACAATGACCGGAAAAGTACATTTCCGGCTAGATGATATCACAATACTACTAAGCCGGACTATATAAGGGAAGAGAAAGCTAGGTTGGAGGAGAGAATCACCCAGAGAGTCACTGAGAGATCACCGAGAGAATCACTCAGCACCCGGCATCTAGGTAGAATAGGGCATAGGCAGTAGTAGAACTGTATATTGTGTAACCTGCTAGCTTAAAGTTAAATTACGTATACCTCAGTTACTGTGTCAACATTAGAAGATAAACTAATAAATAAACAAGTATAGAAACTATAGTTCTCACAACCTGCATTTCTTTTTACCTTTTTTGTTAATTGTGAGAAATTAACAAATCAACATAGCCTACCAGTCGGCTACAATGATATAACCAACCAGCTCCCATTGAGCATTGTGACATCATTTATAATGCAATACACATACTAAAATCTCATGTGATACATGTGTAAGTTCCCATTCCTAACAAGGAGGAAGCATAATCAGATGGCTAGTGTTAAAAAAAAGAATGTACATGTAGATTGTAATCTAAAGAGGATTTTATTGATCTGATAGCAATTCATCCTTCATTTGTTGTTTTAATGATAAGCTGTAGATTTTAATTAACAATGCCCTGACTTTAGGTTAAGCAATTGTGGGAGTGACCAAATTAATGCCTCAAGAAAAAAGATTTCCATTAGAGAATTTTAAAATATGGGTGTTATAATTCCAATGAGCAAGTAAAAATATATGTGTGTGCTGCAAAAAATGAAAGTTTCTAATTTGGAACAAGCACTGTTAAGTGGAAATAATTATGGACATAATTTACTTAATAAGGCTTAGTTCCAGTGATTTAAAATACCAACATTTTGGTAAATCCCCTTTTTCTTTGAGTTGCATATTATTTTTTTTCTTAAACACAAAAAGATTTCACAGTAGCACCTACATGCACAAAAATCTTTTTTAAAATAAATTTATTGGTATGTTCATTTGCTAACTGTAAACCGTATTTCGGTAATATTGTGGGGGAGCATAAAGTTGCACTTAAAACTCAATGAAACAGTACACATACACTAAGAAAGAATGGTATTCATAACAGAGTACTAATTTCTTGAAATAATATGATGTAATAATAACGATGAAAACAGAAAATAATTGTCTAAAATCAAGGGAAAAATTGGTGTTTATGTAATCCCACATAAAACTTGACAAAGGCACCTGTGAGGTTTAAGTAACTGCTGTCTAAGAAAATTGATTATGCATATAATTATTTATAGCCCAGTTCTTGTTTATTTACTTCTCTGACAAGTTATGCTAGCTAATGAGTAAAAAAGGATTATGTAAGGCAGCTCGGACTTATACTAAGACAGCTATTTCAAGGCTCATTTTTCACTTTAAGTTAAAAATAGAAAGATCTATAAATTATGTTTTTCCACAGTCTGTAAGAATTTAGCAGCATGCTTGTCTGTTGTCTTTTTTCTAAATAATAACTAATTTAAAATATGAAAGAATTAAGTCAATGAAGGATTGTATTTTAATTTTTTAATTATTTTTTTTATAAATCATTATTGAATTTACATTACAAAATATATGTCTTGTGTTTGTAATTTTTTTTTAAATATGTAATTATTAAATATGTATTGACGCAATTTTAAACAAAAGTCCTTTTCTTTGCATGTGTAAAAGATTTTAATGTGATAGGGCCTTTCTTGTAGAATGTTGAGGTGACAAAATGAGAGGTGAGACTGCAATCAGGCTTATAAATAAGTTAATGGAAAAGACGTAAGCAGGGTAAGGGTTAGCCTGACAGGACGTAAAAAATGCTTTTTTGTTACATCCAGTCAGGCTCACCCTTACCCTGTTTACATCTTTTCCATTTACTTTCTCAATGACACAGGCTCAAAGCTTTAAGAAGGTATTACTATTAGGTGGTGCCAATTGTCTGTTAATGATAATTGAAAAATTCATACAAACCAAGAGATCATTAATTTTTGAAGAGCCATTCAAGATAGCAACAATACAATAAAAAATGCAGGCTGCTCTAAAAGACAGCTATTTGCAGAAAGAAAAGAAGGGGCAGAAAAGCTTATTGCCCAACCATGACTGAGATGGAATAGCAATAAAGGGTTAAAATTAGGGCTGTTATTGATTAATTTAAAATTAATTGTTAACTTTTGAAAAATTACCGAATAATTAATCGATAATTTTGATTAAAGCTAAAAATGAGATGTATGACGTCATTAAAGTGAAAATTTCAAGGGAAGTAACAAAAACAGGCAATTCACATTTTTTTAAACCTATAAGTGGTTCAATTTAATGTCAATGTTGTATTATTGTTAATTAAGTAAAAACAATTTTAAATTGTTGATATCATTTTCCTTATAATACAGCTTATTTGAAAGTTTACACTTTAAAAACCTTTATTTTTTTAATGGAAAAGTTTGTACATAAAAAAAGCAACTATTTTTAATTATTAATAATTGATTTTTTAATGATAAATCGGTAATATGGTTGGGAAAAAAATTCCATTATTTTAATCACTATTTTATTGATTAAAATAATTTTAATCGATAAAATCTTTTACCGATTAATAGAGAAATTAATCAATAATTTCCGGAGCCCTAAAAATAATCATACCAGCAGGTTAGGTCCCTACATAGGCTCTCGGGCCAATGATGATGATAATGAACAAAACTGGGATTCAAGCTTCTAACTTTTTAAATCAATATAATTAAAATTTAGCTAAGCAGTTAGGTTAATACTCTTTATTCAGTCAGAAGCTAATTCTAACTAAATAATTTTGCCATTCAGAAATGTATGCAACAAAAAAAATTCCATAATTTGTACAAAGCAACAGTGGACATATTTTTTATTTTTACAAACCATGTCCTTGGATCATGTCGTTGACCTTTGTCTTTGTGGAATTCATGATGGTATACACTTGGAGTCAACATGGTTTCATAACGATCATAGATGTAGGGGGGTTAAACCCAATAGTAATTGTAACGTTTGTTTCATGATTAATTTCATCTTTGGTGGGATCACTCCTGTAATGCTGCACAACACGGAAAAATTAGCAGCCTTAGAATTTTTTAGTTTAAAAAATTACTTATATCCCCACCCTCCAAAAGTAAATATGTGATTACAAAAACTCGGGTCCCCGAATATTCCAAAATGTAAACCAGACAATTTTATCATTGAAAAAATCATGTTATTATTTTGTATCCAGACATACTTTTTAAAACAGCACTCATATTAATTAGCTGAGGGGCTGAGAGTGAGAGTTAAGAAGGTAACATCAACATTTTTGTTACTTTCTTTGTAAGTTAGAAAAGTTAAATATTTTTATTTTAATTACAATGTAATTAAAATACATGATTTGATTTTTTACTGTTATCCAATCAAATTCAATGCATGATCATCATATTTTAGCAAATGGAACAGCTGTCCGCTCAAACAAATTATGAACCTGACAGAAGTTTGACTAAAACCATGCATTAATTCGCTTAGTTTACACTAGTTATTAAGTGAAAACAACTGTAATTAGTGAATAATGAAGAATTTTTTTTTATATATAATTTATTTTAGTGAAAGTTATAGTAGTTTTCAAAAATATATAAAAAATAAAATAGCCCATTATTTTATTAAAACCTATCTATATCTATGAGTACTTTTTTAATAAATCAATCTTCTCATCTATGATAAGATTCTAAATTGATTGAACATGTGATGGTGTGGTACATTTATTATGCATTATCATCCATGATCCAAGAGTTAAATGAAAGTAGAGACCTAATGTGTTAAGGAGAGAGAGGGGTTTAAAGACAGGGATTTTGAAACAAACTTTAGTTCAGATTCATTTAGTCTCTACAACCAATGAATAATACATAGTTTAATTACTTTTTTAGTAGTAAAGTATATTCATGTCATGAATAATGTTCATCAGGTACATACACATAATGGATTCAATATTTATAAATTAAGAAACTACCTTAATCAGAAATGTAAAATAAAGTATTTTAACAGAAGTCAAAGGGTAATTAAGGATAACAAATGTAACATTAAGCAAACAACCAGCCCAAACTTACCAGTTCATAAGTTGCTAATACATTTCAAGTTCAACTGTAATAAAACAGTTTCACATTAAGATAAACATTTATTAACACTAAAATATATATATATATATATATATATATATATATTAGGACTGTTATCGATTAATTTAAATTCAATCGTTAAATTTTGAAAAATTACCGAATAATTAATTGATAATTTTGATTAAGCAAAAAAATAAGATTTATGATGTCATTAAACTGAAAATTTCAAGGGAATTAACAAAATCAGGCATTTAACCTTTTTCAATTTAAATATAAGAGACTATTTTAAAGGTTACACTTAAAAAATATTTTTTTCTCAATGGAGAAGTTTGTAGGTAATTATTTATAATTAATCATAGATTAATAAATCGGAATTATTATTTTAAATAACCACTTCAATTTAATCACTATTGTATCGTTTAAAATGATTTTAATCGATAAAAATTTTTAACGATAAATCAAGAAATTAATCGGTAATTTCCGCAGGCCTAATATATATATATATATTTTTTTTTTTTTTTTTTTTTTTTACGGTAACACTTGCTGATACTGTTAATTCTTCAGCTGTAAAAAATGGAAATAAAGTTTTAAATAGCCTTTAAATCACTTGTATGTTTAAAGAGATCAATAGAGTTGTGTCATCCAGTATAGTAAATACATAAGACCTCTTTGAGATGTTTTAGTCTGTCCATGCATAACCAAAAACTAAATTGAGAAAAACAAAATGTTAAAAGTTTTTCTCCCATTTTGGTATCACCCTACTCAGCAAATCCTGCAAAGCCCACCACCAATATTACAATACATAAATTTAAATACTTTGTATTTATAAAATATCCCTTACATTTTTAGCTTACAAGTTAAGAAAAAAAAATTTGAAAATCAATTGTAGGCATTTTGTTTAAATTTGAACTCAATTGACTTGCATTATACTGTTGTTTTGTTTCATCTCCTTTTTTAAGAAGGTGAGTCACATTAGCAAGTTTCCAATCTTGGGGCACTTAACCCTGGTTTAAAGAAGCCTGTAAAAGTACTTCAAGGATTAGGGAAAGTTCATTATTTAGTTCTTTTAGTAGTCTTGCTGGCAATTCATCTGCACCAGTAGCTTTGTTTATTTTTGTTTTTCAGGAGTTTATTTATGTCTCTTTTTGTCTACAGCTTTTTTTTACCTGTTGTAAGTTAATTGAAATATCCTTGTCACCAGAGGCTGAAAATGCTAATATAGATATTTTGAGGATGTGAGCTTTGGCCTAATTATCACTATAAGTTTTATTGTTTGGGCCTTTCCATGAAGCAATTCTCATGGATTCCATTTATTATACTTAATAAAGAACTATACGTTTTTATTGATTTCTTTGGAAATTACATTGTTTTCATATTCATTTTTGAGATTTTGTCTAAGTTTTTGCATCAAGTTATTAAGTTTACAGTATCTTTTGCATACATCGGTAGCTTTAAATTTAAATGTTTTAAATAAACAAAATTTATGAAATTTAGTATTGCACCAAAATTTGTTAATTTTACTTGTTTTGTTGGAATATTCTCATCCTTACTGATTTTAGATAAGTTTTGATTTATTTTCAAATTTCGGACTCCATGTGTTGTAATTACTTTAGGGCTGATTATGACTAAAAAAAATTTGTTCAATTAATCGGGGAAAAAATTAATAGGCTAATCAATTAATTTTTATTAGTTATATTTTGATAACGCATACATGGATCCCGTTAAGTTGCGATTTAGTATTTAGCGAAATTGTTTAAGTCAAAGTAATTTCATGGCACTCAAATTTTTTGACATGACACAGCAAATTCGTCTGCTATGTTAGAAATAAGGGAGAAAAACATTTTTGTTTACACAAGCATGAATTATAAATACTGTGTATACTCTTTCTAAGGCAGGCCTGTTTTAGACAAAATCTAGGGGAAAAGGTTGGGGGGGTTGGCTTATGAGCGGTGATTTCTGCATGTACATTGAATATCGGTGTTATTGTAGATCATCAAGGTCGTTTTCTACATTCTACAGGATTCGCCTGTTCTACCAGAAGCAATAAAATATTAAACATCTGCCTTTAACTCATTTATTCCTTTTATTTATTTTTGTGAATTGCTTTACAAATTTTGACCGATTTAGCTTGTAGTTGTTTTTTTTTAAATTGTGTACCATTTTTTGGGGGGGTCAGTTTACGAGCGGGTTACACAATTTTTATACTATTTCAGGTCAGTTTATGAACAAACAGGGTATAGAAAAAGTATATATGGTAATCCTTAATTTCAGCAGCCCTAATTTACTTAGAAAATTTTGATGGATGTCAGCTGATGTTTGGTGTAAATTTATTGTATTAGCTTAATTCCAGAGATAAATTGTTTTTGATTTCTTAATATTTCAGTTTTTATTGTATTTGCCACCCTAACAGCCTACAATAAATTACTTGTACAGTCTAGGATGGTAACAAGTTCAAATCCATGTGAAGGCAAGGATTTGTTCCCAGGCTGAGGGCGTCCTGGGGTCCACCAAGCTTCAAATTGGTACCTAACACTAGTTAGGGAAACAAAAGCAGCTTGGTAATGTGTGGAACCCTTAAAGCCATGGCCCGTAAACACTGTGTCACTTACCAACAGACCAACATGGTCTGTGAATGCTATAATCTTCTGCATAGGAGGACTGTGGGTAAAGTTAAGACATGACAAATCAAGTATTCTAATTTTTTTTTTAGAAATCGCTGGATAAATTTATTTACTGAGATTACGCTACAAATTGTATAAAACTGACAAATTTTACAGCTTTGATATTAAAAAGTTTGAATTTAGCAAACACAACAATATCTTTTAGTTAGTCAAAATTAGGCTTAAACTTAAACTAGTTATATAAAAAAAATATAATTTAGCTAATGTAACTGGAAAAGAATATGATGTGTGTTTATTGCAGTTTTCAGACACAGTAGTTACAATAGTTACATGTTATACCCACAAGATAAATCCCCCCCCCCAAAGTCAATCTACTTATCTGGCCGTCAAAGTTGAGGCTTTGTATGAACTTTAAGACTATAGGTCCTATTTTTAATTAATTGTGATCTTATTTGTTTTGATAATTATAGTATAGTTCTAATAATACTGTAAAATTATATTATTATTATAAGTTAAATAATATTATAGTTGTAACTTTTAACACTTAAAATGAAAAGTATAAGTTAAACTACAATCTAAATTATAGTTAGCAGAAACATCTGGACACTAACTCTGACACACTCACACTTGTCACTAGACTAGTCACTAGTGGGGCATAGGGTGCTTAGTTAGTTCTAGTGCTTAGTTTTAATATTTAGTAGCTTAAACTCTGTACTATAATTGAAATTGTATAGCAATGGCATGTACATTTTTCATGTTACATACTGAACTCAAACTACAACTTAAGTTAAAGAACACATAATTATTGTCATAATATTGTGAGGAATTTAGGGCGGTTAGGGCGCTGCGTATGTTTGGCCTTTGAGGTGCCGCTGGACTAACGGGCGAGTCCAGATGAGCAGAGGTGCGAACTTGGGAATCAAAGGACATAGGAACCGTGAACGAGGCTTTGAAGACGAAAACTGAACACGGGCAAATAATCTAGCCCGGGTGTCAGGTAGGGCAGACGGGAGCTGTAGGTAGATGACAGGAGCCGACGAGGAAAAGGGGGGATTACTGACCGTTACGTCAAACCAACCCACCCCGTCTTACCTAGGGGTGGTACAAGATGATTGACAGTTGACCGTCGGACAGGAAAGTTGGAGGAGGCGGAGCCTGGGATGGACGAACGCTCGGACTGGGACACGGACAGACAGACACCCAGGGAGAGACAGGCAGTTATGAAGTAGGATGTATAGGTAGATAGACGCAAGTGTTAGAGAGATGTACGAATAATGAATGTACAGAAGTTAAGTGATTAAAAGTAATTAATTGTACATTCTGCCTTGGTGTTCAGTGTTTTAAGAATAATTAACCAAGTGTGTGAAGAGCAGAATAACAGTGAGAGTAGATAAGGATAGATAAACATAGAACAACCAAGGGACCTCACAATATTAATATTAATAAAATTTGTAAACAATATGTAGCATTACACATATAATGCAACCAAAAGAATCATGCACAAAGCACATAATCACTTAAGTTATAAATAATAGGTTGAATGCTGACAAGAAAATGAGACATAATTTCTCTGAAGTAAGAATCAGAAAAAATATTGAGCACATTTCCATTATTTCCCTTTGCATATGGGCATTATGGCCCAATTTTTTTAATAGTACTAGTAGGCCTAGGCCTAGACTTAGACCATTCTATTTGCATAGGTTCTACTACAAACTATCATTTATAATATATTATACAGTATTGTAATCTATACTCTATACCAGTGGTTCTCAACCTTTTTAGATTCAAGGACCACTTGAATAATGTGTGTCTTAGCCACAGACGACATCTAAAATTATTGCTACTGCCATGCTGCTAAGATATATATAATTATACTGTGTATAAAAATAGTTATTAGTAGAGTACATTTTAAATAATAAAACTATACGAATATGCTATTATCTGCATGCTCCAAAACTATTTTGTAATGCCTTACTTTTGTAACGAGCAAATGGCACTTGAGACTATTTAGTCTCAGTCTTCTCATTCAATTCTTATTATCATAATAATAATAACCATGATGGCCTATGGGGCAAGTGAAGTAGCATTCACAAGTTTCATTGCCCAGAACAGTAACCAATAAGCTATCGTTCAAATGATCAATAAGCTTTGATTTTTTTTCTCCAAGAAAGTCTCTCACGTCATCACATAGTTCAAACATTCTGATAACCAGTGAATTTCAGTATTCATCAGCAGCTGTTAATGTTCAAGATTCATATTCAAACATAAAGAAGCAAGAGACAAGAATTTAATGGACGAGGCTTAGGCTTAATAAAATTAATAACTGCTATTTTGGCTATGTCCTGATCAAAAATATATTTCAAGTTAATTAGTTTTGCGTTAAGGATGTGGCTAGAGCTACAACAATTTTGTCGTAGCAGCAGACGACCCGGTCAGATGTTGCTAGCATTACAACATGTCGCAACGCTAGTCAGGAAACTAGTGCTACGACATGTCGTAACAGCAGACGATCCGGCGGGATGTTGCTAGCAATTCGACAAGATTGTCATAACAGCAGACGAACCGGCCGGATGTTGCTAGCGTTACGACATGTCGTACCGCTAGTCAGGAAACTAGTGCTACGACATACGCAACTTCTGCTACGACTAGTTTTAGTCACTCTTTGCAGTAGACACCTGGAAAGAATTAAATCTTAACAAACTCTTCTTTATATTGTATACGCATATATATATATTATAATACGACATTATTTGTGTGTGCATTAATTCTAAAATCTAAATTTATTTAAATAAATTATTTAAATAGATTTAATTTTAATATAATATTGGTCTACCGATTATAAATATATCAGCCGATTTTGCTATACTATAGTATACTTGTGTAAGTGATGCCGATCCATTAAAATTTAGTATACCGTAAGCCGTAAAGTCTAAAGCCGTAAATGAAAATCCTTCAAGCAACGATTCACGCACAATCGCAAGAATGTAGGCCTAAAATAATTCGTTTCGTGTGGAATAATAAAATGTGCCGTGTGCAGACTTGTCACAGGAAACCATTCCATTCATCTTTCTACCTCATTTTCACTCTATTACTATTGCTAATACTATTACTATTGAGGAGGGGGGGGGGGCAGGTAATAACAACCACACAGGACTCCTCGTTTACTCGCCTTCCCCCCCATTACTATTAGTACTATTACTTCGTGTTTCTGTTTGTGTCCGTTTTCTCAGCACAACCCCCCCCCCCCCCCCCCCCGCCTCTCTTTGCACTTTTTATGACGAGCAAGTCTGCGGGGTACGATGCACTATGCCTCCTTCATCTGAGAATGGCTTCAAATCATGCTTCACCGGCTTGCGTTCAGCACTTTTTCGCGATGCCTTCAATTCAGAGAATGTTTCAAAAATATCTTCCAAACAATTAAGTAACAGTGATGGTTTAGAGTCACTTTTTAAACTCACGCCTCACCTTTTTCGTTGATGATGCCGACTGAGTGTCAACTCACGAATCAAAATAAGAAAAAAAAAGTAGTATTAGCATAATTAATACAGCTTTAGTCGTAACTGTAAGTAAGCACATATCACATTTTTACGACTGTCGTAGCAGCAGACGACCCGGTCGG
The DNA here is from genome assembly GCA_002072015.1 of Radix auricularia. Lineage (NCBI taxonomy): Eukaryota > Metazoa > Mollusca > Gastropoda > Lymnaeidae > Radix > Radix auricularia. Next base: position 165,202 of record MUZC01004770.1, read on the forward strand.
ATGTTGCTAGCGTTACGACATGTCTAAAATCTAAATATTTTTATTTTAACAGATTTATTCAACGTATCTGCTTTTCAGAATAATAACAAAAATAATCAGCATATCTGCTTTTCAGAATAATAACAAAAATAATCAGCATACCCATTATGATTTTTAAAATAATAATAATAGTAATAAATGAAATTTTTTTTTTTTTTTTTAAAACATGACGGCAGCGGGATTTGATCCCGATATTGATAGTATTATATCATTTCCGAAGCAATCATACTATCATTTGATCTAGCGAAGCTGCTGAGAAAGTGTAATTTTTTAAATTTATAACTGTTTTTCATTTAATGGCTCAATCTAAATTTTTTTTTATCCTTTAAAATTCATTAATAAGCTTATCTAGTGATCATGATTTTTCATTATGAGAATTATAGTTTAGTATTTAAGTATTTGTAATAGCATAATTGAAAATACAGAAAATTGTTTACGACTTGTCGTAACTTGTCGTAACGGCAGACAACCCGGGCGTATGTTACGACATGTCGTAGCACCAGCCACTTTCGCGCGGGTTGTCTGCCGTTACTTTGTCGTAGCAGTAGACACTCCGTTGCGTTAATTCTTTTACCTGCTAAACTTTCTCAAGGAATCCTTTCCTACAGCCTACAGTGCGTAAATTTCATGTTTAGCTTGCAGACCACCATGTTTAGCTTGCAGCTTGCACAGGTCGAGAACCACTGAACTATACTACAGTTATAGTACTTACTTATAGTAGGCTTGACTTATATAACTTATACACTTATCACTTAACTTACCCTATAACTATAATTGAGTATTATACTCAGTATAATTTATAATTAATACTAATTTAGCTAATACTCCATATTCCATATCCATGGTCCATAGCCCATACTGGCCCATGCCCATGCCCATAGTCATGAGTCATAGTAATAGACTAGTAATAGTAATACTAATACTAGTTAATACTAGTCTACTAGTAATACTACTACTACTAGTCACTACTATTATTACCGTAATAGTTAGTAAATTAAATTAAATTAGTAATACTAATACTATAAAACTAATACTAATAATAATAATAGTAGTTTTATAGTAGTATAGTATAGTAAATAGTTTGGCTAAAACCTATATCTCCGACCGGAGCGTCGCGTCTCTTCCGATTTTTTAGGGTTTGGGTTAGGTTTAGCTTTAGAATTTCGAAAAATTGATGATTTTTAGGGTTTGGGTTAGGTATAGTATAGCTTTAGAATTTCTGAAAATTGAAGATTTTAGGGTTTGGGTGGCCGCCGATAAGGTCGGCCCGGTCGGAGATATAGGTTTTAACCAATAGTTTAAATAGTATAGTATATATACTAATAGTATAGTATATTATATTATTATATTATATAATACTGATATAGTATAGTATAGTATAGTTAGTATAGTATAGTTATAGTTAAGTTAGTATTATAGTATACAATGCAAAATTAAATAGCAAAATTATTAATTAATATTATAATGATACTTACGAATAAGAGCGATTCCTGCTGGTCATTTTTTTTTATAATAAAATTTCTGTAAAAATTTATGATTTTTAACAAGTGCTAGATACACATATACTTAAACTTGCTACTTTCATCCTTCTGTCACAGCAGCAGTGAACGATTTACAATCCTCCATTTTTAAAACCGGTGTCTGGACACCGCATACCCCCCTTTTTTTTTCTTTTTTTTTTTAATATAGATTTTTTGTTTAATACATTGGATTTCTTACAATGATTGAAAATGACTTACACGCAAAACGTAAAATAGCTGACAACTGAACAGCTATAATAATATACTTTTATAGCATCATAGAATATGATCAAATACTTCACCGATTGATGACGTAAAAAATAAATAAACGTTAAAACATAATATAATAATAAATGTACGCCCCCCCCCAACCCCCCAAAAAATATAATAATAAAATAAAATAACAAACAATGACAATGACAATAACAAGCAAAAAAGAAAAGATATTTTCCGAATTCGCACAAGAATGTAAAGAAATTTGATAAAACAAATTTTGAAGAACAAATAAATTCAAAATATTTCATTCATGTAAAAGCTGCCGAGAAGTGGTGGCCCCTTACGTGGCTCGACAGACGAGTAGGGTCTCTGAGTTGACCGCGACCTGAAACTGACAACTCCTGGCAGGCAATGCCAAGTCCGATATGCTTGGTGTTAGTCACATATGATTACAGTCGCTGTACGGTTCTTAGGCAAAGCGTGTAGATGCAATGCCGATTATGAAAACAAATGTACCCGTTGAGGGTCGGGTTACTCCGAAGCGACCGTTTCGCCCCCCCCCCCCTTTCAATTAACTAGCAACGCCACTGAGCGGTGCCGGCTTAGGGCCAGGAGCGCCAGTACGGTTTAGCAAAAGGAACCGTTAAGAGCGCAGCGGACGTTCCGAGGAAAGCTTCCAGTGGGGGTTACACCCTATGTAGGTCATTGATGAATCCGCACTGCGGCGGTCCTAACCATAGAGACTCGTAAGCTGTGCCAGGGTGACACCGAAGTGATAGGGAAAAGTTCACCCCTCTTTCTGGAGATCAACTTAGAGGGAGGCGTTTTCGACCTAATGTCCCGGACGCCCAGGTGGCCGCTTCTAGAAACGACCGCTCGGGTGGGGGGCTTCTCAGCTTTTACGTCCCCTAGGGCGCCAGAGAGCTAAGGCCCCATGAAGAGCTCAGGGCCGGGACCGCTGATCTTCTTCCACATGTAGGCTCATTCATGTAAAAGAACTAACCCAAACTAAAGTTGCTAAGTACTTAGGAGTCACAATAAATGAGAAACTTCGTGGAATCCTCATGTCAATGACGTTATTAAAAGTCAAACAAAACCTTAGGCTTTTTAAAAAAATAATAAAATAAACGAAAAAAATATATATTAAAATTTTTTAAAATAATAAATAAACAACGTATAAATGAAACAGTGGCGTAGCTAGGGTCACGTGCGCCCGGGGGCATGACACAAATTCTGCGCCCCTTGACGGACCAAAAAATTCTGGGGGCTCACTGAGCCCCCAAGAAAAATTTGAAATTTTACGGTTTATAATTTATATGGTTCATTTTTTGAAGCAAATGATATTTTAAAGAAATACAATACAGACTAATAATTCTCTATACGATTATAAACAATTTATTTGAGAAAAAAATACTCTACTAATTATACATGACATAATTAGACATAATCTAAAATAAATTGATCTTCCTTGATTTGAATGTCATCAAGCTCGCTGTTGAAATTGATATTCTCAAGTGTTCTCTTTCGATGCTAAGGAGTGCAAGATCATCCAGACCATCTTGATCCATTGAGCACGTAATTAAGACAAAATAAGGTTTACTTTGCTGAAGGACCGCTCACAGCTATTAGTTGAAACAGCAATTTTTAGAAGTATTTGAAGTGAAATGCGCAGATTCGGAAATACGTCATCTCCATATGAAACAATAAAATCGAGAAGATCCAAAGTAGTTTCCGGTAGAACTTCAGTCCGGGTACTGAGCATCATTTTTTAGCCTTTGATTTCTGTACACAATTCGTAGAAATTAGCCAAATCTAAGCAATTTTAATGAAGCGTATCGACTTTTGTTTCAGCAAGAAGAGATTTGACGTCTAGTAAAAATCCAAATTTGTTGTTTAGGTTGTTTAAGACGTAAAATCCGTATTGATATCTCCTGTTTGAGTTTATCAATTTCGCTGTTCATAGCACGTGTAATTTCTTCTTATGGAGAAAGTTCTGCATCTCTTTTTAATAATTATCGAAGGCATCCTCCGATGTCGTCTAATCTTCTGTCAACCTCAATTCTCCAAGTTGTGCATCTTCTTTCCCCTTGTCTACCGCAACATGGCTCAAATTAACGCGAATGTTGAAAATTTCTTGCTCAAGCGATTCAAGATCAGATTAAGCTTCATTGAAACTCCTTCTGGACACTATCAATTTTATCAAGTATGATGTTCCGGAAATGTTTAAAATCAAGGGAGTTAAAGTTTTATATACCTACCAGCAAAGCTTCTGCATCACTTCTGGTGTCAGGCGTCATATTTGTATGTTCTGATAATTTTTCCAACAGCCCTGCCATGTCATCTAGTCCTTCATAAATTGCTATAACAGCTTCTGATCGTGCAATCCAACGTGTTACAGTCTCCCTCTTCATTGTGATTGGCACAACTCTTTTTTATTTTTTTCCCAACGAGTTGTTGAAAGGGAGAAAACATAAATGTATACTTTCAACTGTTCCAAAAAACGTGATAACAACTGGATCATGTTTAGTTGAGTGTACTCTTGCTAAGTTTAAGCTGTGGTTGCCACAGTTGATGAACAATACTTTGTGATTTCTAGCACATTTTCGCTGTTGAATGCCGGATACATTCCCGGTCATTACAGCAGCATTGTCATAACATCGTGACCGACAGTCGGATAGTGGTATGCTATTAGATTCCAGTTTCTCTATGATAACTATTTCAAGGCTTTTTGCGTCTTTGAAATGTATCTGTGCAAAATCTGAAAATGATTCTTTGATATTTACTTTTTAGTTTGTAAATCCACATCCACAAATCTGATTACTTGAGAAAGCTTTTCCGGTGTCCTAGATCGATTGAAGTCAAGTAAGATACCGTAGTACTTGTGTTTTCTGATTTCACTCAACAGCTGATTCCTTACAGTCGATGTAAGTAGCTGGATAAATTCATTTTGTATTTCCGGTGATAAATAAGATACTGAACCTAGATTTTCTCGGGCATTTTGTTGGTGTTTTTTTTTCTAACAGTTGATCCTACTGAGCAACAAGTTTTATCACAGATGGACAGGAAAGAAAGGCGGTGTCTGATGTTTCATATGAAAGGAATCCAACTTGCTTTGACAAACTGATACAAGCCCGTGAGAGGAGAGACCTTCCCTCCCCTCTCCCATTTTACCCCCTCCACATGAGGATTGGGGAAGTACGGTTTATCTTTTTAAAGAGTCACAGCATGCAGCAAAGGGACGCGTATTAACCATTCTGTTAGCCAGTGGTTTTCAACCTTTTTATATTCCAGGACCACCTGAAAAATATGTGTCTTAGCTACGTGCCACTACTAAAAATTGTCCTACTGCCGTGCTGAAAAGTTAGATATAATTGTGCTGTGTATATAGATAGCTATAAGTAGTAAACAAAACATGTTAGTTAATAAAACTATACTAATATGCTACGATTTGCGTGCTCCTTAAACAATACTCTTTCTTTTGTAACGAACAAATGTCATTTATGTTATTCTCATAGTCTTCTTATTTAATTCAAATTGCTAACTATTAAAAAAAAAATTTAAGTCATTAACAGTAGTTTATATTTAAAAGACTGCTATATTAGTTTATTTAGTACAAACGGTGTTTTGTTTTTATTGTAAGCACTGCAGACAAACCCCTTTTACAAAGTTGCAAAGGGTAAAAAAAATTTAAAAACTTTATGAGACAGTTCGGAGTACTCAAAATTTCATTAACCCAACTTTCTGATGCAACATATTCAAATTGTTATCACTGGTCAGTTCAATTAATTGGTTTAATTACGATGTTGGTAATTTCATCTCCATTGTGTTCGAGATTAGGACTGGAAACCCACCATATATATATCAAAATAGAAGAAATAAAATTGGCCCCGCATTTATTGAATGTGACAAGAAATTAAATTAATCAGCAGTAGTTTATTTAATTATTTCTGCATATTCTGGGTTTTCGGTGATTTCGTACAATTTATCAAACATCTCAAAGTTACCTTGAAATAATCTTTTTTTTCAAAGATCAAGCTTTTTCGTAAAAGCAGACATTTTGTCACTGAGAGTTATATAATGTATCTGCTTTCCTTNCCGAGTGGAATTAAGTTTATTGAGCTTTTCAAAAATTTCAGCCAAGTAAGCCAGAACAGCAACCCATTAGCCATGGTTCAAACTATCAACAAGCTTTGAGTTATTTCTACATGAAAATCTCTTACGTCATCGCGTAATTAAAACAGTCAGATAACCAGCGAACTTCAGTATGCATTAGTAATAGTAATACTTAATGTTCAAGATTCATACTCGAGCATAAGAAATCAAAGAGACGAGAATTTAATTGACGAGCTTAATAAAATGAAAAACCATTATGGCCAGATCAGAAATATATTTAAGTCTGCGTTAATTCTTTTACTTGCTAGTCTTTCTCGATTAATCATACAGTGCGTAAATTTCATGCTTTGCTAACGGACGACTCTGGCAAATCTTCGCGGACCACTAGTGGTCCGTGGACCACAGGGTGAGAACCACTGCTTTAAGCCACTCCTTTTTCTTGTCTTGGAAATTTTGGTTGCTTTTAGTGTCGTCTCTGGTAGCTCTATTAAAAGAATCGTATTGGTCTCTTACTGCTCACTACCATCAACTCACAGTTTTTTTAAATTAAAAAAAACAACACATCAGCAATTTTACATTGTGGATGTGTCATTTATTTATGAGTAAAATGGCGACCCTTAACGCTCAATGGGGGCGCCTAAATCATGTTTACCAACTTTTTTGTAATAAAGATATGTTCGGAGCTCCAATATTTAATCTTGCAAACGTATTTGGAATACATTAGTTTACATAAAAATTAAATTAAATAATGAGTTTTAATACTCATTTTGGCGCCCCCTAACGTGGCGCCCGGGGACATTCACCCCCTGCCCCCCTCGCTACGCCACTGAAATGAAATAAAGATTATCATCCGTGATGCTACATCCCATGTAGGGCCATGCCCTGCTCCACCACATTCTTCCATTCGGATTGATCGATGGCTTTCCTTCTGCAAGCTCGAACCCCCAGTTGGTGTAGGTCCATTTCCACATCATTGATCCACCTCAATCTTGGGCGATCAGTGAGTCGTCTGCCCCCTGGTTTCTGTCTGTAAATAATGTTTGCTGCTCTATATTCTGGCATTATTTCATTATGTCCTCCCTTTTTTAAATACTTATGACTATAGAGTCTGGGTAGGTCTTTGTACAGATGGTATATTTCTTGGTTCGTACGAATTCTCCAGATATCATTTTCTATCACCCTCTGAGCAGGTTCTCTGCTCTGTTTTGGTCAGGGTCCAAGTCTCACTAGCGTACGTTACTACCGGCCTATCATAGTTGTGTATATTATTTTCTTTTTTCCCTTTGAGATTTTTTTGCTTCTTAGAAGTTTTTTTGTAAGCTGAAGTGGGAGCGGTTGACTGCTGTTAACCTTTCTTTCACCTCCGAAATTATCTCATTGTGTTCGTTTATAGTTACCCCTAGATATTTGAAAGTAACAACTCTCTCAAATTTGTGTGTGTGGAGGGGGTATAATGATATTATCATCAGTATGGGTGTTTCGTGACATAATCATTATTCGTCTTTGGTTCGTTTATAATGAGACCAGCTTCGGCTGACGCATTTTCAAGTTCCCTGAAAACTTTAACTATGTCATTCCTGATTCTTTCCAGTAGCGTTATATCATCTTCATATGCCAGGTACTGAAGTGGTACAAGGTTTCTGATGGCTTTTCTTCTGTTAAAGATATAAAACTAAAATTAAATGCGACCTTACCTTGGTGACACCTGTACTTGAATATGCATTTTCTGTATAGGAACCATCAACCAAACAAAACATTGAGAAACTAGAGCAAATTAAACGAAACATTTGTATTTGTAAGTGGCATAAAACGTCATCGAATAAATTTCAAGCAATGAATTAGTTAAGTGGAAATTGTATTTAAAATTGGGCGATTTTTTTATGTGACGTCTCATTTCTTTAACCTCCCCCCTCCCCATCGTCACACATCGTCACAAATGCTTGACCTCCTCCCCACTTGTTGCGTGACTTCATTTATGGACTCCCCATAAGGGTTTTAATAAACAAACATTTCGTACTCCGTATGCAAGAACAAACACATACACATTTTTGTTCTTCCCGTCCGGAAGTCGGGTGAAGTGTAGGGCGCAATAATCTTCTGTATTGAAGGAGCGTCTGTAACATAAGATAAGATAAGATAAGATAAAATTATTGTATACGTTGTCTTGCTATATTGTTATCCAAGGCAGTGGCGTAGCATTGTCTGGAGATCATCCAGAGAGGTAAACTCAGCGTAAGTGTTGGAATTACCTATATGCTACAAAAGCCATCGCTTTCTTTGGAGGCCTTCCAAAAATTTGAGTGAGCAATCGCCATATACATTTAAATATTTTGTGATTGGCGCAACACAACACTTATTTAGTTCACATTCACAGTCATGAAAACTCTGAAGACCATAGAACAATTTTTGTAACAAATCTTACAAGCAAACGGGGTTCAACAATTGCCTGCTGAATAGGCCGATCAGAACAAACAAACAAATTTAACAGCAGTACTGGAGAGAAAAAAAATGTATGATTTGTGGCTGTCATCATTATTATAACGGAGCGTGGACCAGGTGACCAAATGATCACCTCAATGTTTTATGGAGTTAAGTTTCACCAGATACCTATTAAACATTTCATAGGCTTCCTAGAGATAAATAGCCACATAGGGGAAACTATGGCTAAGTTGGTGCACAACTACGGTATCTAAAAGATAAATGCAAAATAGATTTCATTAGGTGTCAGTAGAGTTACGTAGCGAAAGGGGGCAAGGGGACAAATGTCCCATGCGGCATTTAGTTAGTGATGTCAAATTTCTTTAAAATAAAATTAAATGATTGGCGCTACAGAAACAGATGGGGTTTATGAACTAATATGCAAACCGCGACAAACGACATTGAGAAAGTCAACCACCGTTTCGAAAACCTTTAATCTTTCCGTACGCAGATCAGAATATATCTAGTATATCTAGGTAGATTTTTTTTAAAGGGAAAGGCGCAATAAGGGGCCGTCCCTGAATGAGATCACGCAAGTAGGGGCTAGAAAGGTCCCCACATTTGTGACGAGGGGGAGGGGGGGTTTAAGAATTATCACGTCACCTCAAAACACACTACTTTAAATCAAAGTTCCACTTAAATATTCTATTTCTTACTATTAATTTCATGACGTTTAACATAGATTCGCGCAAGCTACGATATTAGAGCACAGCCGTAAACTAAATATTTACTAAAATGGCAATAAAGTTATTTCAAACGTGATAATTTTCTAATAGAAAATATCGCATTTAGGACCGCAGATAGGTCCACAGCTTTGTTACGACTTTTTGGAGGGGGTGGGCAGAGGCGTCACAAGGGTTGGTGTCACTCGGGGCGGAAGCCCATGGTGTCACCCATGGCGGTAGCGCATGGTGTCACCCCCTCTCGATTTAACCCATAAAATTCCTCCAAGTTTTCCAGTGTTAAACAACTGGAATATATAGAATTTTACAGTCTGGTGTCACCCCCCTGATGGTGTCACCCGGGGCGCCCCACCCCCACCGCACCCCCCTAGCGACGCCACTGGCAGAGGCGTCGCTAGTGTTGGTGTCACCCGGGGCGGTAGCTCATGGTGTCACCCCTTCACGACTTAAGGGGTGTCCAAAATGACATCACGCGACGTTACTGATTTTTACCCCCCCCCCCCCCCCCCCCCCCC